>LBNU01015584.1:49727-62635 GCA_014162995.1 Artemisia annua
ATTTTATATTCAACGACAAAATTCATATACATTTTATTTTTATTTCGTGAAAAAAAAGACTAAAATGAATATAAACATAGTGTATATATTGTTGTAATTTGGGTAATAGGTATCCTGACTAGCAATTCCCCACACTCCACGAGTATGAACGGATTTCAGATCGATTAAATGGTGGAAAATTTTTTACCGAATTAAACAAAGCCGATAACAATCTAATTGATCAATGTTTGTATAATGTGTTTTGTTTGCAGTCACACATGATGTCTATGTTGTTTTCGTATATCTCAAAATGAAGTTATCTCATGGGTTTATAGGTTCAACCGTTCATTAAACGGTTTTTGAACGTAATAAGAACCAAAGTAACTGTAAAACAGTTATATGAAAACTGCCCATCACCATACAGCAGAGTTCCAAAGCTAGCGCAGAAAACAAAACTACGAGCAGAGTTCCTCAAAGCTAGCAGCAGAGTTTAAATGCTAGCAGAGAGTTACAATTGCTAGGTCAGCGATGTTACAATGCTACGCAGCAGAAACAAGCATCAATTTATATTTTATTTGTGAAAATACAATTTAATGAATTTTAACATAGCATGTTATACTAAATAAAAGATTTTTCCAAGCTCGCTCGACCCAGCCAGGGCCCCGCCCTTGGACCCTGCCAGGGCTGCCGCCCCTTGACCGTTCTCTCAGGCGGCTCCCCGAACCCCCACCAAGGGGGCTACCGCCCCTTGAACCCCCGTTAGTCCGTTAATATCCATATAAGTGTCGACCCTTATATCGGCATAGTATAACTCAATCTATTTTACACTAAAATACAACTATATATATATATATATATATATTATAAGCTATATATATTATTATATCATGTATATTAACTATAATACTATATATTATACTATATATACCTATATACTATATATAATATATATATATATATATATATATATGTATATATATATATATATATATATATATATATGTATATATATGTATATGTATATATATATGTATATATATATATATATGTATATATATATATATATATATATATATATATATATATATATATATATATATATATATATATATATATATATATATATATATATATATATATATATATATATATATATATATATATATATATATATATATATATATATATATATATATATATATATATATATATATATATATATATATATATATATATATATATATATATATATATATATATGTATATATATATATGTATATATATATGTATATATATATGTATATATATGTATATGTATATGTATATATATATATATGTATATGTATATATATATATATATAGTTAAACTGACTTTCTTCTTTTTTGTTGGCCTGTCAACCTGAGGTTTGTGAATGGGTGGTATTACTACTGATGTAGACTCAATTCTTGGCCAGAAGTCCATGCCACAACAGCCATTGATCTTGAATGAGTATATACGTGCGCATGTTTCTATTCTGTAAGCAGCATAAACCCACTCTTCAGGTATACCAACTCCTCTTCCATTCTCATTCATGTAGTTTATTGCAGCCACAACATGTTTACATGGTATTCCAGTCAGCTCCCACTTCCTACAACCACACTCCTTACTATCCATGTTAACAACACACTAATCCTGGTAAGGCACATATACTTTATATAAAGAAGCTTCAATCCATTCAACAACGCAATCAGTAGCTTCTTTTTTTTATAGCAACAAACATGGCTTTCACAGTAGGAGTAAGTTGTCCAACATTCTTTTCTATTAGTTGCTGAACTACCACAATCCTCTTCATCAAGTACTCTATGATATATTCAAGACAAATGATGATGGTTCCATCTCTTACATCATTTAGCTGCCTATAGAACACCTCACATATATTGTTTAAGAGTAGTCCAAATTGGGCTTTGCCTTTTAAACAAATGATACATTATATATTACTATATGATCAGTTATCAGTATGCTTGTGTCCATTGCAACTTAATGAATTACCTGAAAAATGTGATCTGCTCCATTGTTCAGCTGGAATCTTCATCAACCAATCATAAGCAGCAGAATTGTAATACTTGAGATAATTCATCTCTTTGTTGAATTCAACAACAGTAGTGGCTTTAGCTGCCTTCCAAAGCATGTCCTTGTAAATGCCTCCTTTAAAATGCGACTTCATCTCCTCATGAATATGCTTCACACAAAACCTGTGTTCAGCATTTGAAAACACACTAGCAATGGCTTGTATCAATCTCTGTGAATAGTTAAGGTTATTGATGGTGTTAAAACTTTACATGTTCTCATTGTGCATAAAACACATGATTAATTATACAATAGTAACGCCTATCAGAAATGAAAGTGAACTTACAGTTGGTTTGTATACCAAGATCCTCACCTAGTAGTTTCAAAAACCAACACCAAGTTGCCTTATTTAATGCATCAACTACAACATATGCTACTTGATAAATCCCATTGTTTGCGTCAATCCCAACTGCTGTTAGTAATTGACCTGGAAAAGGACCTGACATGAAGAATCCATCTAATCATAAGAATTCTCTGCCACAAGCTTTAAAACCTTGTTTCAGAGCTCCCAAACACACATACACCCTTTTAAATGTTCTTGCTGAACTCTCTGGATTTCTTGCTGAACTCTCTAGATTTGGTTCTAGGTGTACATCAAGCCTAACAGTGGTGCATGGATTTTGATTAACCAACTCTTGGGCATACTCTCTAAGCAGTGCATAATGTTCCGTAAAGATTGAATGATTTGTAAATTCTTTAGTGCATAGCATATCATACTTACTTACGGGAACATCTTCAAGTATATGGTCATCATCAGCAGCAAACGCTTCAGCATCATTTGGATTATAATCCAAATCCTCTGAATCACTCTCGCCACTCTTTTCTTCTGTTTCAGTGTCCACCTCTACTTCTTTCACATTTCTCATATGACCACTGACAATTATAAATCCATAACATTAACAACAAATATACCTTTTCAAAAACCCAAAAACACTATTGAAGTAAATAGGAAAATGCATTGTGTTCTTACCGTATTGTGCAAAGGCACGGACGATCGATGTAATATAACCGGAACTATACGTCAATTAGAATTATATCTAAATAGGTGGTCGGGTTAGTGTGGTAAAGAGTTAGAGTGGCGAGCCAAGTACGGTTGTATCTGAAGATAAAGGGATATATTAGTCATTTCATATGTATTTACCCTTGACTAACGGGATAACTAACGGGCGTTAGCATAAAGCAGCTCTCGGTGTCTTTTTTGCACTTATCTGGAACGTGGGTGGCCATTTTGCATGCCTTTATGACTCGCGGTATTTTTTGCACTTTCGCAGTACGTTGATGACAAAATTTGCAATTTACCCTTTTTATTAAGTTCATTAATTCTCCTGAACATGTGTTATCTGAGCAACCATTAGCATTTACTAGCAGAACAATCTTCTTTTGGCATGGCTAAGGAAAATAAATAATCAACTCAAGACAAATGAAAGAAAACACATTTTTGACTTGGTTAATATTGTAGGTCACAAGTTCATATATATAAACAAAAAGTATTACGCTAATATTTTAGGGGGTGCTTGGTAGGATGTTGTTGATATAAATAATGTATAAAAACGTTATTTATATTTTTTGATATCTCTATGTTTGACAATCACAAAATGTAAAAACATTAAACGTAAAATTATTATGTAAACAAGTATTTAGTTACAAATATCATATTATCCAACAATATCACTTAAGATATGAATAAACATATGTCTAATACATTTTATGATCAAAGGGATTTTTATTTAAATACTACAAAGTTTATAAAATGATATAAACACTTATATATTTTTGAAAAACACTTTTGGTAATTAAAGGAAAATGTTTAATTCATAATAAATATATGAATTCAAATTTTTAACCAAAATCAGTTACTTTTTCACCAAATAAACTTTCCCCAGAAAAAGACAAAGTTTCAGGCCGTTACAGGAGGGCGGCCCCCTTAATTTTAAGGGGGCCGGCCACCAATTAAGGGGGCCGGCACGCTCCTGTTGTCAGAAACTTTTGTCTATAAATACAGGCTCAATCCTGGTATTTTTCCTCACCTTTTGCACAAAAATTTTCAGTCCTAATCTTTTCTAAACATCATTCTAAATCCTTTGATCATAAGATTATAAGTCTTTGTTTCAAGTGATTCAATTCCTCATCATTCAAAGTGCAAGAGAAGAATACTCCCTCAACATCTATTTAAGAAGTATTGTAGATTTGTGAATATAGTTTTGTAGTTGTGTAAATTATTTATAAAGAAGTACATTTAGGTGTGCTAGTTGTGAATAGAAGTTGTGAAGTAGTAGTAGTGTTGTGAATAAGAAGTAGTGGTGTGAAGATCTAGAGCTAAGTAGTGAAGAAGTAGTGTAGTGAAGAAATTGTGAAGAAGTAGTGTAGTGACAAGTGGTGTGAGATTGGTTCTAGCTAGGATTAGAACTCGACATCTAGCTTTGTGTCGTTAAATTGGTGTAAGCGAAAGTTGTGTAAGGTTTTCTCCGCCATAAGGGAGCTTGTTGACATATTGAAGAAAACTCTCGAGTAGGTGACTCGGGGAGTGGAGTAGGGCAAGGAAGGTGTCCTTGTAGCCGAACCATTATAAATCCTTTGTCTCGCGGTTAGATCTTTCCATCTCTAACTTATTACTTAGCTTACTTACTTGCATCTCGTATATAGCTATAATTGTTTATATTATGCATGTGTTGATTTTACATACTTAGCTTACATCATTATTTTTTCATACCTTGATATAGCTGTTCATATTGTTCAAGACTTGAGTTCACATAAGATCGAATCAAAGTTTTAAGAGTAAACGAGGTTTTAAAACTAAACTAAGTTTTCAAAAACAAAGTTTTTATAACAAACAATTGAATAACTCGAATCAATATTTTGAAACCAAGTTTTATAAAATTAAAAAGACGTAAAACTATTCAACCCCCCCTCTTCTAGTTTTCCACAATTGGTATCAGAGCCACGTCAAACAAGATTTTTAAAATATATTGTATTTTAAAACTTGAATCGATCTATGGAATCGGAAAAATATTTAGAAGGGCAATCTATGCAAAGACCACCACTATTTGAAAGTGATGGTTTTCTTTATTGGAAAAATAGTTTCGAAACTTATGTGAAATCAAAAGATCTTGA
This sequence comes from Artemisia annua, assembly GCA_014162995.1. Lineage (NCBI taxonomy): Eukaryota > Viridiplantae > Streptophyta > Magnoliopsida > Asterales > Asteraceae > Artemisia > Artemisia annua. Next base: position 54,925 of record LBNU01015584.1, read on the forward strand.
TCTTTGGCATGTCATTACCTTTGGTGATTTCCCCCCTATTCAATATAATTTTGAAAACTAAAAAGGATGAAATAGTATCTTTTGAAAAGAAAAATGATGATTTGAAAAAGAAACTAGCAAAAAATAATGAGGCTAAAATGGTTATTTATAATGCGTTACCATGCAAAGAATATGAAAGAATTTTTATGTGTAAAACCGCAAAAGAAATTTGGGATTCTTTATTAATTACTCACCAAGGTAATAGTCAAGTCAAAGATAATAAAATAGATTTTCTTGTTCAAAAATATGAACAATTTACGATTCCGGAAGAGTAATCAATTGATAATGCTTTTGCTAGGTTTAACCCTATCATCACAAGTTTAAAAGCACTTGATGAGAATTTTTCTAGTAAGAATTTTGTTAGGAAATTTCTTAGGGCTCTTCATCCAAAATGGCGAGCTAAAGTTACGGCGATTAAAGAATCAAAGAATTTGTCAACTCCACAACTTGACGAATTGATCGGAAACTTGAAAATCTATGAAGAAATAATAAAGAAAGACTTCGAGAATGTCAAAGGGAAAAGAGAACAAATCAAATCAATCGCATTGAAAGCTTGGAAGGAATCTAGTGACGAGGATAGCTCAACCTCCGAAAGCGATGACGAAGAATATGCTATGGCCGTAAGAAACTTCAAAAAATTCTTTAAAAGACGAGGAAGATACGTTAGACAACCATATGATGAAAGCAAAACATCCCAAAGAAATAAGGACGACAAGAATAGCAAGAATGAAAGAAAGTGCTTCAAGTGTGGAGATCCAAATCATCTTATTTGAGAATGTCCGAAATTATCAAGAAGTCAAAACCATAAGGCTTTTGTAGGGGGTGCATGGAGCGATAGTGACAATGATGAAAATGAGACAACAAGAGAAGAAAAGTGTCTCATGGCAAAGGCAACCGATGAGGTACGTTCCGAAACCAAATACTATAGTGATGAAAATTTATCTCTAGATGAAAAAGACATAGATAGTGAATATAGTAGGCTATACAAATTAGGTCAAAAAGTCATGGATGAAAATAAATCACTAAAACATATTAATAATCGATTAGAAAATGAGGTACTCGAATTAAAAATTAAACTGCAACATTTAGAAAAAGGAAAAGAAGTTTTTATAAAATGTAAAACATGTCTAGAGGTCAAAAATGAAAACGAAAAACCTAAAGATGAAATTTCAAACTTGACAAGTTTAAAAATAGTAGTAACTCACTTAAGAAAATAATAAGTGTTCAAGAAACTTTGGGAGATAAAACCGGTCTAGGATTCAACTCAACTAATGTTTCAACTAGTAAAAATAAAAATGTAAAGTTTGAATGTGAATCTAGTAAACAAAAACCATTAGATTCAAAACCTAAGTATATACTTATAAAAGATAGAAAAATACCTATTGCGAGTGATGAGGAAGTAAAAAGTTTTTATAAACCATCATTAAAAGCCAAAACCGGATTTTCTAAACCAAAATTAAGATCTAAAACTCCACCTCCAAATAGACCAAATAATCCTCATCCTCGGTCAAAAACCCCTCAACCTAAAAAAAAAAATCAAGGTAGACAAAACCTTTCTAATAATAGTCACCCAATGTGGAATTATCCACATCAACCAAGCTTTAGCCCGTGGGGAATACTTCCACCATACATGCATCCTAGTCAAATGCAAACCATGTTTGGTTCAAACAATTTTGAACCAATGAGACAATGGGGACCAAATGGCTAAGTTGTCATTCTTCGAATAAGTTGGTATCTCATCTACACATGACTTCTATAAGTCAACATGGTAACTTGAAGTGCTTGAAGAAAATCTATTGAAGACTAAAAGGTACACTTTTCTTTTATGTCCATCGCTATAATTTGCATGCTTAGATAAATGATTAGTTAGATTAATACTTAGCTATACATATATATTGTTTGTAACTCTTATACATATATACGTACTTAATAGCTTATATACTTATAACCTAGAAACATCATTAGTTGACTTTCCTAGGAATATAGTGAAATTGTTCATTGTCGAACGAAATAGGAAATGGAAATCTTCTATATCCACTATTAGCAAACTCATGGTGATGAAGTGAAATGAGTTAAGTGGATTAATCGTTAATATAGAAGTAGGACTAGATCCCTCGTGTAAGAAAACTATGGATGAAACAAGCTCTCGTAGACTATGGCATTAGGTTAGAAAATGTTCCTATTATGTGCAATAACAAAGGTGCTATATATTTAAGTAAGAATCTCGTTCAACACTCTACGACTAAACATATAGAAATACGTCATCATTTTCTTAGGGATAATGTACAAAAAGGAAATATAACAATAGAGAAGGTAGCTTCGGAAGATAACATTGCCGATACTTTTACTAAATCCCTTAAGTGTGAATTATTTAACCACTTGCGTTTAGGATTAGGAATGATGAAACAAATTGATTGAATTTTCTTAAATGTTTGAAACTTTCTGAAATTTCAAGGTTCTAAATTTTTCTCTGTCAGATGGGCGGACCCCTTAAATTTATAAGGGCGGCCCCCTTAAAATTAAGGGGACCGGCCTCACTTTAAGGGGGCCGGTCATCTGAGCGTTAAAACTTTAAGCTTTCTTTTCTTTCTCCTCAAGTCTGAGTCTAGGATTCTGTTTTGCATAAAAATCAGGAATTGAGATATTTTGTTTTGCAAAAATATATTCTCAAAGGAAACCTCAATTCATTTTAAAATCATTCTCACGTTTAGGAAAGCTAATTGTTGAATAATGATAAAAACGTTTTTTCTCTCAAATCATGCATAATAGTCTCACTTTCGTTATCTATCTATCTATCTATCTATATATATATATATATATATATATATATATATATATATATATATATATATATATATATATATATATATATATATATATATATATATATATATATATATATATATATATAGGAAAGAGATCAAGTAAGAAGAATAATTAAAATGAGAAGGGTAAGAAGTAATTCTAGCCACACATAGCTACACATTTCAAATTAAGAGGGAAAAGTTGAAGGAAGTTGCATCCATTTTTGTATGTGCATCTAAAATGTGTGGTTGTGGTTACTTCTTATCCTTCTTATTTTAATTATTCTTCTTATTTGATCCTAGTTGATGAGCTTGAAATTCCAAGTTGTTCATGTGTTATGCACTGGTCTTTGANATATATATATATATATATATATATATATATATATATATATATATAGGAAAGAGATCAAGTAAGAAGAATAATTAAAATGAGAAGGGTAAGAAGTAATTCTAGCCACACATAGCTACACATTTCAAATTAAGAGGGAAAAGTTGAAGGAAGTTGCATCCATTTTTGTATGTGCATCTAAAATGTGTGGTTGTGGTTACTTCTTATCCTTCTTATTTTAATTATTCTTCTTATTTGATCCTAGTTGATGAGCTTGAAATTCCAAGTTGTTCATGTGTTATGCACTGGTCTTTGAACAATATAAATTCTATTAACGTTCATGTCTTTTGGATTATATATTTGTACTCTATGTTTGACTTTATTGTCTTTTGAACAATGTTATATGTCTGTCTTTGTTTAATCATGTTATGTATTGAGATGTTGGGATGAAACTGTTACAATGGGTCAAAATCCAAACTGACCCAAACATTGACATTCTAAAGTCAACTGTCATATACTGCATGTTTGCTTACTTTGACATTCTAAATTCAACTGTCTGATATGTATTTAAAATGTACATATGTGATACATTTAATAGCAGAAGTGATACATTTAATAGGAAACTTAGCACTTGAGATTCATTTCATTAAGTTTAAAAAGCCATCCACATTAGCTGGTTGCACTTAACAAGAACACAACTTGCAGAAATTGGTTTCAGTGATATAGATCATTCTAAGCAAGTGATGTTCAACAAAAACTAAATGGAAATATAAATGTGTTCATATTTCCAAAAAATAATGGGGAACCGAAGCGTCCAAAAAATGGCGGTAAAATTTAATACAGACTCTTCGTTTTCCCCATTATTTGTGTATATATTGGTTACTTCCACATTATGCTGCATACCAATATACTACTATTAAACATCAAACAATTTAAATTGTAAGCATGTTGTCCGGAAATAAGAGAGCCAGAGATGCACTTGCTACCGAAAACAAGGAAGAAGAAAACAAGGAAATTATCAAACGACCAAGGGATGAAACTAAAGAGCCAGAGGTGCCTGCGTTGGAACAAGGCTCAAAGGAAAAGGATGAGAAGCAGCCGGAAGAACACAAGGAGGAGGTAGCTCCAAGCGATGCTGAAGTGGAAAGACGAAGGCTTGCTGCAAAGGCGAGGTCAGAGAAGCATTGGAAGGAGGTCTATGCTCTTAGGAGATTAGAAAAAAAAAAGATAAAAAGAAAAAAAATTGTTGAATGTAATGAAGATGAAGATGAATGTTTAGAAACATTCTCTTATGATGATTTACATAAGGCATATCTGTCCGATTAATGTAATCATGTAATGATACAAGTTGGTTTAATGATAATTTTAATGTTGATGTTATGAGTTTTTGGTTTCAATTGCATGTTTTTTTGTTTCAAATACAGTTATGGTTATTTTCATGATGTACACCCGTTTGACTTTCCAAAGTCAAACTGCAAATGTTAAATGGGAGTGATGTATACACTCATGCCAAACACCCATATCTAATAGCAACCATTTTTGTTATCTTTAATCCTATCTACTTATTCAACAACCACATTGTATCATATTTTATCCTTTTTTTTTCTGCAGTTTGGTTAGTATTTTGTTTTTAGTATATGTTGACTTTAATAGTCAAATTTGGTTATTCCAAACACTACACTATACTGCATATGCAATTGATAAACTAAAAATTGTAAACCGGTAACATAAAGATCCAAATTTGAAGCACAAACATAAAGATCAAAAATTGAAACACAAACATATCCTTACTTTCATTGATCATAGGAGTTCACAGCCATTACAAATTTCAAAAAACATATCTAAACAGACACTTGTTTAGTAGTTAGAACCGCTACCCTCCGCATCACCCCTTTTCTTCCTTTTCTTCAATTCTTTTTCTTTCTTGTCCTTCTTATCCGTTAGATGCTTAAGCACATATTCAAGATGAGAAATCCTCTGGTCCAACTCATCAAACTGTGGTAAATCGGTATCCACAGTCTTTTGCTTCTCCTCCTCCATATCACCCAAAAGCATCTCATAGTAGCCATCTTGTTTCTTCAGCCAAGTAAGAATCTGTTTCCTCAACTCCTTCGGTATCTTCCGGTAAGAACCATACTCAGCAATTGGTTCAGCGCCATAACCATCAAGAACTAAATCCATTAAATAATGGTTGTTTATAACTTTTTTCCACTTCTCTTCCTCGGAACCAATGTAGATAGCCATCGTCAGTGGTTTTGTTCGTTGGGATTATGTGTGTTTTGGGGGAATGTGTGTGTGGTTTGGTGTTTTTAAATAACCGGGATAGAGATGCACTTAATAGCCCCTATGCAATCGCTTCGGTTGCCGTGTTACTTTGGGAGGGAAAGGTCAAGATGTTGCAAATTTATTAGTCGTTGAAAAAAAGTCCCCAGGCAATCTCTTTGGTTGCCACGTGTGTTTTGGCTACAAACTTAAGTTAAAGACTTTGCAAATTTGGTCATTGAAATAAAGTGTGGCTTGTCAAAAGCGGGAAACGAGTGAAATGGCGACAACACCCTTGACTAACGGGCGTTAGCATAAGGCAGCTCTCGGCGTCTTTTTTGCACTTATCTAGAACGTGGGTGGCCATTTTGCATGTCTTTATCACTCGGGTTCATTTTTGCACTTTCGAAGTACGTTGGTGACCAAATTTGTAATTTACCTTAATAAATTTGTTAATCTAATACTGAATATATTGAATAAATACTACTCTTTTCGTCAAATTAATAATACATGTTTTCTTATTCGTATATCTCAATTTAATTGTCCACTATTAAAAACACGTAAAAATGTATCATCAAGTTTACCATAATATCTTTGGTTGAAATTAATTTTACAAATTAAAAAAAATAAAAATTGAGGGTAAAACTGTTATTCTGAAGAAAAAAAAAATAATAATAATCGATAATAATAACGTGTTTTTTTTTTTTTTTTTTTTTTTTTTTTTTTTTTTTTAAATGTGTGGTAATTGTCGGCGAACATATATTTTAGAACGGATGAATTAACTTCAGTTTTTAATCTATAAAATAATTTTTTTAGTTCAATAATTGTCTTCGACATGTGATCATTGCACACACAATGAATGATAGATATTGTTTTTAATTCCACCCTGTCATTTTACCGGGCAACTTAATGCGTATGCTTAAATGACACATCCAAACAAATTTTTATAAAGAAACTTTCACATTCATGCATGTGTTAAGTGTAGTTCATTAAACATTTTGTATTATACTTTTTCTTTCTTCTTTTAGACTAAACATAATTAGTTGACACTTGTGTATGTGGGAATCTTTTTGTAAAAGTATTTGAGACAACATGTCTCAAAATAATAATAATAATAATAAAAATATAACAGTTCAAATATCTTCCTTTTTGTTGTTTTATCTAACTAACGATCTACTATTATTTTTTTTGAATGGCGAGTTAGTAGTTAGTGATTCGAGCCTGCAGTGACATCCAATTGGGCAGTATACAAGCATCGAACCTTTCTCCTTAGGGGATAAACCCCACTCTTGCTTTTATTTTTTCGGGCCCCTGAAGGTCCATGGTGAGACTCGAACCTGAGACCTCTCCAAGGATACCTCCCCAAGGTTACCCTTGGTGGCCGAGCTACTATCATTGACACAATGACACATATACTTTAAGAAGGGTAAATTGCAAAAATGGTCCTTTACGTTTCACATTTTCGCAAAAATAGGACCGAGACAAAAAGTAGCGCAAAAAAGACACCCACGTTCTACATTTTCGCAAAATCGCCACTGAGAGGCCTTTTCCGTTAGTTTTCCCGTTAAGTGCCATGTCATCGAGGGTAGTATCGTCATTTCACGGTTCCCGCCTAAACCAATATTAGACCTACCGAACAAGCACATTAATCCACTGATCCAAACACTCCCTTGCCCAAAGTCAATCGCATTTTTTGCCCTAACGTTTCCAATTACGATTTCCGAACCGAAAAAAAGTGAAGAAGATGGCTAATTTATTTGGGAAAAACCGCGAACGATCTTCCCCGATCCCTAATCTTCATCAACTTTACGGTATGTTTTGGGCATTGTTAATTGTATCGATTTTTATATCTACAGTGATATGTGATTGTAATGAACAGTACGAATAGGATGTGGATTATACATTAAGTTGATTTTTCATGTTGCTCTAGTGTGTGTGTGTTGATGTTTATTGTTTGCATACAGAATCAAAGCCGACCTACTTCACTCTAAAAGTAACCCACGGTGGAAAATTTACGCCACCACCAGGAAGGATGTATGTTGATCCAGTTATTGCATGGTATGATTGTGTGGATTATGACTTGTTTAGCTTTTACGCCTTTGAAGAGTTGGTAGATGACATAGGTGTCAAAGGTGGGGTTGCAGGCTATTATTATAGGATACCAGGCGAGACTTTGGATGTTGGGTTGTACCCGTTGAAGTCTGATGAGGATGTGATGAAAATTTTGGATTTGATTCCAACGCATAGAGAGATTGAGGTGTATGTTGATTTGAAA
>LBNU01015586.1:14663-25646 GCA_014162995.1 Artemisia annua
TTGGCGTGAGTTCACTTGAGTATATGTCGTGTTCTCACCACACACACACACACAATGATACCAAACGTAAACGCAAACACTATTGAACGGATAACGAAAGAGTTGACGACGTAAGATATGGGTAATAATGGGAGTAATTATCTTTATGGAAGATTTGGTTCGTCGCTGAGGGGTACGTATTGGGATAAGCCTTGCTTATAGAAGACTTCGTCGGTTTCGTACCAATCTTTGGGATATGGTTGTGATTTACTCTTGATGCCAAGTTGTGTCGGTCGTGATTCTTGCATTGCTGTGGCTAAGGTGAGTTCATAGCCGCCTTCTTTTAAATAAGTTTTCATAACTATTTTGGTGGAGAATACATGCTCTTTTACTAAATGCAATGATTGCTTACTTGAGTACGTGAACGATTTGATTAAGTTTGAATGACTGATTGATTGATTGATTGATGATTGATTGAGTAATTTACCGAAGTATTTGAATTAAGTATTTGAAGGCATTATGTGCTTGCCTGTTTATATGAGAGCCTTCTAGCTCAAACTGTTTTACTTGGACCTGCTACTGCAATTCGTTTTGCTACATGTGTGGACTAATTAAGGGTAGACAATAGTAGACATTGACCTAAAGCTAGGGCGATACCCTACTTTGGAATAAACTCTACTTACGGCCTAGTTCGGGGCAGTAATGGGTGGTTCCTTACTGTTAGTGTTCCTGGCTAGTGTACTGTCGAGATGTGGCCCGCTCGCACCTGACCCTCCGCCTTCGCGAAAGGTGGTAAACTAGTATGAGTATGATAGTAATTGATATGGAATTGTGAAAGTATGGAATGTATGTCTACGCCTCCCTGGTCACACATAGCACTAAAACTTTTCAGGTCCCTAACTGTTTTTGTAATTTGAACCCTATGAACTCACCAGCGTAAGCTGACCTTTAGCGTGTATTCTCAGGTTTAAGGCGTTAGCTCACTAATTGAAGGCGCTTGGCAAAAGGGCATAGTCATAGGCGACTCTGATGAACATTTGGGACTACTTCAATTATTTTATGGGCCTATTTCTGCACTATTTTTATATCATGTAAACTTTATGTCTTACATGACAACTTTTATTTTATATTAATGAAATAAAAACCATTCTTTGTGCCTTGTATTGTGATACCAATTTCGTAGCACCCCATTGCATGTATGCTTCCGCCAGACCCGAATTTTGGGGGTGTTACAATTTACAAGTTATCTAGTTTGTTTACATATTGCAATTTCATATTCGAATCTCTTACACAAACTTTGGGACCAACATTTGTCATCAAGAGCCACTTACAACATCTCGTTACAAATCCATAAACCTTCGTTAACATTCAGAAACCATAGAAACTTTCGCTACACATTTTTTTCTGAAACACAAACCCTTAACGAGACACTCTTTGAAACCAAAGACAGAAACACGACACTAAAAACTTATTTCAGGAACCAAAACGCATCGTTCATTCATTTAGGACGTTGCCTAGATAACTTAGACGCAAGGAAAGTAGTGCACGACCGTACTTGTGTAGAAATTGCATACGAAGAGGCACCAAACGAAGTGGTGACTCAATTGTTTGTGTTGGCTTGTTTATTGAACGCAACAAATCTAAACAAATATTTTGGGACGTTTGTTGGCTTTCAAGTATCATACAACAAAACATTTAACTCTCTTTGTCGCGGACAAAGGAGAAAGAAAGAAAAGGAATACGTACGTTTTGATAAAGAAGAAAAAGAAAATCGTTGGCTTGGAATAGAAGGTATACCGAGAAGAAGAAAACAATCGAGGATTGGTTTGGAAAACATATACAATATTAACGTGGTGTGGAACAAAAGAAAAGAAATATTGTAGATTGTGTACAAGCAACGAAGGGCAAACAAGGATCCCACTTGTTGGCAATACTACCGACGAATAGTATAACAAAGACAAGCAACGCTTGGTCTTTTGGAACAAATTACCGCGGGTAATTTTGAAGCATTTGTGTTACCGAAACACAAAGGAGAAACAACGTGGTACAAACTTGTGGAACTTGAAGGAAATACGCATGTGACAAACACACAAGGTCACAATATAATCTCAATCTTTTGGATTTCACTTCATATTTATAGTATAGATATTTAGTTTATACTATTAGAAGTCCATAGTATTTATTAGGATTTCCTAGAACTATTACTTGTTCCCGTGGTGTTAAGTAATATCACACAAGTTAGAATCCCTACACATACAAGAAAGTGAAGATTATAAACACTTCCAAGATGCCTGGTGACAATGAAGGAACCGTAACAACGTAGTGAAACCCATAACACCCTTTGCACAATATCAATGGCCCAAACTTAAAACCACAAACTATACGGTATGGGCTATCCAAATTAAGGTCATCTTAGAGGCACATGGATTATGGGAAACTATAGAACCTAAGGAAGATATGCAAGTAGATAATAAGAAGGACAAGGCAACACTTGCCCTCTTATATCAAGCATTGACGGAAGATGTAATCTTACAAGTAGCTAGTTGCAAAACTGCAAAAGAATTGTGGGAATCATTGAAAATGAGACACATTGGAGAAGAAAGGGTGCAACAAGCACGCCTACAATCATTGATGATTGGATTTCAGACTCTTCAAATGAAGGAGGATGAAAGTGTGGATGCATTTACAGCCAAATTGAATGGCTATGCCACGAAGGCAACTGAATTAGGAAAGACTTTGGATGAATCACTATTAGTACGAAAACTATTAGACTCCACACCAGATAGGTTCATTCAAATTGTAGCATCCATAGAACAGACAAACGATCTTGATAAAATTACGTTAGATGAGATCGCTGGAAGACTTAAGGCGTTCGAGGAAAGAATTAAACTCCGAAAGGGAGGACAAGTAGAAAGCCAGGATAATTTGTTGTTTGCACAAGGCGAACATTCTAAGAAAGGAAAACGTTTTTATAGACGTGGTGGCAGATCAAACCACTCACGGGGAAACTGGCAGAATAAGGGAAATAGAAACAACTCGAATGGCGGAAACTCATCCCATAGAGATAAGTATAATAATAATAAACCAACATGGGATAAGAGTAAGGTAACATGCTACAACTATGGAAAATTAGGTCATGTAAGAAATGAGTGTAGAAAACCATCAACAAACTAGGAACAATCAAACCTTATCTTAGAAGACGAAGAACCATCACTATTAATGGCTACATACGAAACTGAAGAAGTTTTGTTAAACGAAGGTCAAATACAACAACAGAAATATGCTACAACAGATACTAGCATATGGTATTTAGATAATGGTGCAAGTAACCATATGACCGGAATCAAAAGTCATTTTAAAGATATTGACGAAAACATCACTGGACGCGTTCATTTTGGAGATGGATCATATGTAGAGATAAAGGGCAGAGGTTCAATATTATTAGGATGTAGAAACCAACAAAAAAAGATAATCTCGGAAGTTTACTACATTCCAAACCTCAAAAGCAACATACTTAGTCTAGGACAACTTACTGAGATAGGTTGCAAGATCATCATGGATGGAAACAAATTGACTTTGTATGACAAGAATAAGACTTTGTTGATGAAGGTAGAACGATCTAAGAATCGACTTTACAGTATTAAACTACACATTGAGGCACCTATATGTCTCTTAGCAAACATAGATAACCAAGCATGGTTATGGCATGCTAGATTAGGCCATCTGAACTTTGACACCCTAGATAGGATGACAAGCAAAGGTCTAGTAGCAGGAGTACCAAGAATAAAGCATGCAGGACAGATATGTGATGCATGTTTATTGGGAAAACACGCTAGAACACCATTTCCAAACAAAGCTAAATTCAGATCTGAGAACCCGTTGAACTTGGTATATGGAGATCTCTGTGGTCCCATAAGCCCAGCCACACATTCGGGAAAGAAGCTCATCTTCTTGTTAGTTGATGACTGTACTCGCTTCATGTGGGTCTACTTTCTCACATCGAAGGATCAGGCATTCAACACATTTAGGGAATTTAGGCAGAAGGTTGAAATGGAGTTAAAAGTAAAGATTAAGATGCTAAGAACAGATAGAGATGGTGAATTTACATCAAATGAATTCACCAAGTACTGTAAAGAGAATTGTATAGCAAGACAGTTGACAGCACCATACTCACCACAACAAAATGGTGTAGTAGAAAGAAAGAATAGGATAGTTTTATCGACAACTAGGAGTATGATGAAAGCAATGAAGTTACCCTTAACTTTTTGGGCGGAAGCAGTTAGACACGCCATTTACATAATCCAACAGGGTACCTACGAAGGCCCTGGAAGATAAAACACCATATGAAGCCCTCTATAACAGAAAACCGAATCTGGAATACCTAAGGATATTTTGATGCATAGCTTATGCAAAGATAACGATACCTCACTTGAAGAAGTTAGAGGATAGAAGCATACCAATGATTTACTTAGGAGTAGAGGAAGGATCAAAAGCATGTAGACTTTATGATCTAGTAGAAAAGAAGAAACATGTTAGTAGAGACGTGAAGTTTATGGAAACAAAACCGTGGGATTGGGATAAGAGTGGAGAAGATACAAGTTCACAAGACACATTTTGGGTTAGTTTTGTGGAAGACGAAGTTGACAATGAGAATCCTATACCCATAAACTTAGATGACAATGATAATGACAATCATAACAATATGTATCAAATACCGCCAGACTCACCGATCACACCACCAACATACAACTATGACCCTAACTCAGAAGATGAAGTAGAACCTACTTCTAGTTCTTTAGGTAGTTCACGTCACATATATGATCATAGCCCAGTTCGAGGTTTAAAGGATTTAGCAGAAATCTATGAAACTGCACAACATGTAGAAACACCAAGCTTATTCTTCACAGAAGAAGAACCTCGAAATTTTAAGGAAGCATCGAAAGATAAGAAATGGATTGAGGCCATGGAAATTGAATTAGATTCAATCAACAAGAATAACACATGGACTCTTACAACATTGCCAACTAATCAAAAGGCAATAGGACTCAAATGGGTTTATAAAACCAAAATAGATGCTAAAGGACACATTGTCAAACATAAGGCAAGGTTAGTAGCAAAAGGCTACGTACAAGAACAAGGAATAGACTTCGATGAAGTATTTGCACCAGTTGCTAGGATAGAAACAGTTCGATTAATATTAGCACTAGCAGCATATCATGGTTGTCAAGTACACCATTTGGATGTGAAATCAGCATTCTTGCATGGAGAATTGAAGGAAGAGGTCTATGTTACACAACCTGAAGGTTTCATTCAGCAAGGAAACTCAGGAAAAGTCTACAAGCTCACCAAAGCTTTGTATGGCTTGAGACAAGCACCTAGAGCTTGGAACATTAAGCTTGATCAAACCTTGAAGTCATTAGACTTTAAGAAATGTAATCTCGAACAAGCAATTTATACGAAGAGAAGCAAGATTTCTACGCTTATAGTTGGAGTATATGTAGATGATTTGATAATCACGGGCACTCCAAAGAAGGAAATTGACTTGTTAAAATCCCAAATGAAAGATAAATTTGAAATGAGCGACTTAGGGTTGCTAGCTTATTACCTTGGGATAGAAGTTTCACAAACAAGAGGAGACATTACAATCAAGCAAACAGGATCTATTAACAAGATCTTGAAAGAAACAAATATGACGGATAGTAATGACACAAAGATACCTATGGATCCCGGCACTAAGTTGGTCAAGGCGGAAGATGGAAATCCAGTTGACGCAACTTACTACCGAAGCTTAATTGGAAGTCTTAGGTACTTATTACACACAAGACCAGATCTTAGTTATTCAGTCGGACTACTCAGCAGATTTATGCAAGACCCGAAGGACCATCACCTAAAGGCAATTAAACAAGTAATCCGATACATCAAAGGAACAAAGGATCATGGCATTATATACAAGAAAGAAGGCGGCTGCAAAATTACAGGTTATAGCGACAGTAGTTATGGAATCAACACCGATCAAGGAAAAGGAACTACTGGAATTGTATTCTACTTTGGAGAATCACCTATTACCTGGTGTACTCAGAAACAACCTACAGTGGCACTATCATCATGTGAATCAGAATTCATGGCAGCTACTGGAGCAGCATGTCAAGCATTATGGCTGAAACGACTTCTTAGTGAACTAACTGGATGGCAAGAGAAAAGAATAACACTTAGAGTTGACAACATATCAGCTATTCAACTCGTGAAGAACCCAGTATTTCATGGAAGGAGCAAACACATTGACATTCACTATCACTTCATCCGTGAATGTGTAGAGAATGGACATATTAATGTGGAACACGTTAGCGGAGAACTTCAAAGAGCAAATATCTTAACAAAAGCATTACCAAGACTCAAGTTCGTGACTATGCGACAGATGCTCGGAGTTCAAGACTTAGGACGTAGCAACGATCAAGATTAAGGAGGAGAATGTGAGCATGTAATCTTGTTCATTGCTCCATTCGAATACACAGAAACTTCAAGGACCAAAGTTGCACGTTATAAAGATAATAACCGAATAGCGGTTATGTTAGTTAACCTTATGAACAGTCACGATGGTTCAAGTAGTGACCATTCGCTTAGTATTTATAGAACAAATTCTGTATTTGTAAATGGTTGGAAAAGATTTACAAGTTATCTAGTTTGTTTACATATTGCAATTTCATATTCGAATCTCTTACACAAACTTTGGGACCAACAATAACTTTGCGTTCATTTATTTTTTTAATAATTGCTGTTTTTATTCCACTATTACAGTGCAAAATTACATAATTAAGGCTGGGGTAATATAGAATCCTCATTATTGTATCCCAAATCAATTTTATGAGCCCATTCTTATAAAAAATTTCATATTATAGTTGAAATCTACGTGCTAGTGAAAACCACCCAGTCTAGTTAGTTACACATGTATGTTCATGCATCCGCAGTCACACAGCAAACAAAAATTGTATACTTTCTAATTTGAAAATTGTGTGAATCACAACTCATGAAAACTTTCACAATATAGAAACCAACTTTTTTTTTTAATTCTTAACACAGGAGTATATATGGGAAGTGACATTAAATTTTTATTTATTCAGACAAACCTTTAAAACAGCATTTAGTAATTGTACCACAAAATACAATTTTGTTATCTTTTAATAGACGGCACTTTCATGTACTTTTGAAATTTATTTATTTATTTATTTATTTATTTATTTATTTATTTTTTACACTTTTCTTTCAGTGTTAAAATTCGCATGACATATCACATGTGGTTTAACACTAATATTGTAGTTCGAACGCTAAACAACCGTACTAAAATTGGCGTAAATATTTGTGTACCAATCAAAGAATTTCCTTATTTTTTGCAACGGAAAACACACATTCATAGCTTTCCAACCATATATCACACACTGTATTTCAATTATAGATTATAGCAGTCATTTATAGAACTTTTATAATCATATATGATATGGTAAAAATCACATGTGATTAAGATCACGTCTAGTAAAAATTATATGTGATTTTATTTTTTTACACAACTTTGACGAATTAACAGGACTAATCTATAGTTCAAAATATAATGTATTATATATTGTTCAAAAACTATGATTGTCTAGTTTCAGGAATAAAAACACTAAAACATTTTGAATTTTGTANCCCGGTATTTCATGGAAGGAGCAAACACATTGACATTCACTATCACTTCATCCGTGAATGTGTAGAGAATGGACATATTAATGTGGAACACGTTAGCGGAGAACTTCAAAGAGCAGATATCTTAACAAAAGCATTACCAAGACTCAAGTTCGTGACTATGCGACAGATGCTCGGAGTTCAAGACTTAGGACGTCGCAACGATCAAGATTAAGGAGGAGAATGTGAGCATGTAATCTTGTTCATTGCTCCATTCGAATACACAGAAACTTCAAGGACCAAAGTTGCACGTTATAAAGATAATAACCGAATAGCGGTTATGTTAGTTAAGTTAGTTATTTCCAGAAGTTAGTTATTAACCAAAAAGGTGTGTCGTTTGGGTTGTGACTGTTCGAACAACAAACAGAACCAAACACAACCTTATGAACAGTCGCGATGGTTCAAGTAGTGACCATTCGCTTAGTATTTATAGAACTAATTCTGTATTTGTAAATGGTTGGAAAAGATTTACAAGTTATCTAGTGTGTTTACATATTGCAATTTCATATTCGAATCTCTTACACAAACTTTGGGACCAACAATAACTTTGCGTTCATTTATTTTTTTAATAATTGCTGTTTTTATTCCACTATTACAGTGCAAAATTACATAATTAAGGCTGGGGTAATATAGAATCCTCATTATTGTGTCCCAAATCAATTTTATGAGCCCATTCTTATAAAAAATTTCATATTATAGTTGAAATCTACGTGCTAGTGAAAACCACCCAGTCTACTTAGTTACACAGGTATGTTCATGCATCCGCAGTCACACAGCAAACAAAAATTGTATACCTTCTAATTTGAAAATTGTGTGAATCACAACTCATGAAAACTTTCACAATATAGAAACCAACTTTTTTTTTAATTCTTAACACAGGAGTATATATGGGAAGTGACATTAAATTTTTATTTATTCAGACAAACCTTTAAAACAGCATTTAGTAATTGTACCACAAAATACAATTTTGTTATCTTTTAATAGACGGCACTTTCATGTACTTTTGAAATTTATTTTATTTATTTATTTTTTACACTTTTCTTTCAGTGTTAAAATTCGTATGACATATCACATGTGGTTTAACACTAATATGGTAGTTCGAACGCTAAACAACCGTACTAAAATTGGCATAAATATTTGTGTACCAATCAAAGAATTTCCTTATTTTTTGCAACGGAAAACACACATTCATAGCTTTCCAACCATATATCACACACTGTATTTCAATTATAGATTATAGCAGTCATTTATAGAACTTTTATAATCATATATGATATGGTAAAAATCACATGTGATTAAGATCACGTCTAGTAAAAATTATGTGATTTTATTTTTTTATACAACTTTGACGAATTAACAGGACTAATTTATAATTCAAAATATAATGTATTATATATTGTTCAAAAACTATGAATGTCTAGTTTCAGGAATAAAAACACTAAAACATTTTGAATTTTGTATAAAAAATAATGTTCATTTTACTCAAGGTTATAAATAGCGTGAAGCGTGGCGTAGCGGCATAACCAAGCCTCAAGCTTTAGCGTGAGGCGTTGCGTTATAGCATTTTTAAGGCGTGATTCAAAGCGGCAAAACATATTTATAGAGTTGTCAATATTAGTTAGCTACTTGGCTTAAAATTGAATTATAGAGCTACTAAGCCCGAATAAATACTTGTAAATAAGCTCAGTCCAATAAATCTTTAAAAAAAAAATAAATAAATGAATAAATAAATAAAAACCTTAAAATCTTGAAAAAAAAGCGCCACGCTACGCGCTATAGCACGCTATATCACGCTATATGACGCTTTGTTGCACGTCACGCCTTAAGAAGACGCTTTGGTATGTTTCGTAACGTGGAGGCCACGCCTCGCGCTATTACGACGCTATGGCGCCGCTATAGCTCGCTATTTAGAACCATGATTTTACTACATGTTTAAATATTCGAATATTCAAATTAGTATTGAACTTGAATCACATGTGATTTTTTAATGCAAGTTTCAACAAAGAAAGAAAAACAACAAAAGAATCCAAAAAAATGTGACAAAAAAAATTATTGAAAGTTTGTCAAAGTGTTAGCATATAGAAAGATAATTACGTGCTCGCCGCGATGATGTAAATTTTCTAGCTTAACGATTAACGATTAAAGAGATATCAATTTTTTGAAAAAAAAAAAGTGAAAGTGAAAGTGAGTTTGTTTTTTTATATAGAAGATGAGTGTATATGATTGATCCTTTTATATGCAGGGAAACTCTTGGTATTTAAATATCTTAATTATTAATTATAACTGCCCAACATTTGAATTTAACATCGCTCTCAATCGACTATACGTAACACAAGTTATGCATGTTTTCGTTTCTTAAAATAGCTCTTAAAACTATGTTTAGCAAAACTACTTGAAATAGCGTAGCATTTTTTTTCCATTTCATTGTACAAAGGAAATGAGAAATTCTTTAATAGATCTGTAAACCTAACCAAAAAAGGGCAAAAAACCTCTCCAAATCATAATAAATTTGTTGAAGTTGTGTAATTCGAATTTTATAAATCAATTAAATACCTGAAATCTTAAAAAGAACGAAGAGAAAGAGCACTCCTTTTTCGCCTTCTTTACCCGATATGCTCTTCACACCAAATTTTGAAGTCTTAAAACCCTGAAAAATCCCAGTGTAGCAAAACCTTAACAAATTTTAGAGCTAAATAACAACAAATAAAAAAAGTAAATAACAAAGTAAAGAGCTAAATCACAAATGTAACTATTTACTTGGCATTTACCTCAACTACTTTTTCGCATAACAGATAAGATGTATATTACTATATAGTTGTGGTTCATGAACCTATTAAAATTTCTAATATTGGTCAATTGATAAATCTAAAATGATAAACTAATTATGAAAGTTTTGAAAATTATATAAATTTCCTAACAGATTTTGTGTTGCATAAGTTTTGTTAACGCATATATCAGTACATAAAGAGCTTTGCATTATTACCTCAACACATTAAACAATGGACAACTACCTGATTAATCGTGAGCTAAAAATAGAATTCTCATTAATGTGTTGGCATATTATTTTTGTGGTCACATTCTTTAACCTTTTTCATCTTTATTCAAGAATCTGTTGGCTGTCGAAAATTACCACCAAATCCTCTTAAGGTCACATGTATTCCATACATCCATAGTTAAAATGAAACCAAAAACAAGAATGGATGTCATCTAATTTGAGGATTATGTAAACTGAAACTCATGACAACTTTCACATGTAAATCCTTTTCATCGTATTCTTAACGAAAATAC
>LBNU01015587.1:4291-49114 GCA_014162995.1 Artemisia annua
GTTTACGCAAAGTGACCTTTGACTTCGTTTGACCAATAAGGGAGTAAACCCGTTACGTGATTAGAGAAGACGTAAGTACGGGATATGAGCATACGGATGCTTTCACATGTTGTTACGTGAAATATATAAGCTCCCTAAGTTTAGAAAAGCCTTGGCTAGAGGCAAGTGTTAGAAAACTTGAGTTGGCGTTTTAAAAATAGGATCTCTCAAATCTCTAGACTCGTTTCGAGTGTTCTCAATTAAGCACATAACATGTACATACCTGAATTGAAAGATCCACATTTGTCGGGTAAGGGGAAAGCCGACTTTGAAAATTCGCTCGAAACATACAGACGCCTGGTGCGTCGCCTGCGCGTCAGTGCGCGGGCAGCGCGCCAGCAGCAGCTATATGGTTTCGGGGAATTAGGCTACCGTTTGACGTTTTATGTGTTTCGAAGATTTATTTGTCATTATCAAAACATTAGGAGATCTTGATCATGTTGCCTCAACACTTTAGGTAATGCCTTACTTGTTGCGACTTTGGTGTTTCCATCATTTGGCTCTCACCCAAGGGCGCCTCTTTTTCGTCGTCTGAATTGCAATTGCGGCCATTGGTGTTTTCCTCGTCGAGTGGGACGAGGTCAATCTTGCTGACTTCCATTGTCATCAACTTCTCCCTATCTTTATTTTCGCCCCCTCGGATGACGGAGATGGCATTCACAAATCTATTGTTGGGAAATTCGACCTCTTTCCGCACCAATACTTTTTCGGGAGCTTTTGTTTTTGTGTATTCTCTCAAAAGACCCATCATTTCCGCCATATTTTCTTCTACCTCCTCATTTTGTTTGTACACGGCTTCCTAAAATTTTGCCAATCGTTCGGAGTGTTTCGACATGTATTTTCTCATTCGAGCTTCGAACGTTGGACTAAGTTCCTGAGGTGGTGAGCTGGGGCGAGCATACTTATGGAAGGGTTTAGTGTCTTCCCTATGGGGTGATTCGGATAATGGTATCTGCTTAATGCTCGAAACCGAATTAACAGTTGCTCTTTGTGGACTCAAGGGTCTTTTTCGTTTCTCCATAAGGTATTCAACCCTTTTCTCAAGTTCACTGACGTCTTCCTCGGTGATTTGGTTGGCTTTATCAGGCGATGAGTATGTGTTGACTGCCGCGCGCACATCGTGGGAAATTTGCCACAATTCATCATCGTCGGATGCGAGCTCCTCAATGATTTCCCATGATTCCTCGGAGCTTCTATCCGCAATCTGCCCCCGGCGGCTCGATCGATGGTACGCTTGGTGTGGTAATCAACATGGTCATAGAAGATTTGGATTTGAAGCCAAAGGTTGATGCCATGATGAGGGACTCTTTGGAGCAAGTCCTTGAATCGAATCCATGCTCCGTAGAGGGTCTCGCCTCGACGTTGTTCAAACATCAAGATATCCTTCCTTAGCTTGGTAGTTCTCCCTGGTGGGAAAAATTGAGCAAGGAAACGAGTTGTGAGATCATCCCAAGAGGTGATGGATCCTGTGGGAAGTCGCTCAAGCCATTGACTAGCTTGGTCCCGCAGAGAGAATTGGAAGAGACGCAATCGGGTCGTCTCTCGAGTGGCAACATCAAGGTCTATAGAGTCTACGATTTTGAGGAAATCCTTGAGATGTAGATTTGGATCTTCGGAACGAAGTCCATGGAATGCGCATCCGCTTGGCACCAACCGGATGGTGTCGGTCGCAAGGGAATGGACATTGGCTCCTTGGAGTGGAGCTCAATGGTGATTGCGGATAGCCATGGGTGGCTAGGTCGGAATACTCTCCTAAGGTACGGGCTCTAGAGGTTGGTTTGTTGTGGTGGGTGGTTGGTTGAGGTGGGTTGTTGGATCATGGAGTTACCCCTTCCATGATGGCGGATGGTAATGGTTACGAACAAAAACACGAAGAAATAGATAAGACCTAAAGAACCTAGAAAATAAAATAAAAATCTCACTAGAAAGGAATCTAGTGATAGACCTAATGAAAATAAAAATCTCCTAAACAATAACTATTCCCGGCAGCGGCCGCCAAAAACTTGATGACGTGGGATTGCGACCGCCACAACAGGGTTTACCTCTCAAGGGATCTTGAGAAGCTTGCCAAATCCCACCAGGCATCTGGTCGTGTAAGTATAGTTAGTGGTTAAGACGGATTGATCGTTCTCTCACAAGGAATAGTGTTCGTTAGGTTAGAAAAACTACTCTAAAAGGTCTAAGGGTGAAAGGAAGATTATTTGTTTTTATATTTTAGAAAGCAAGTAAAATCTGGGTTTTGGAGGACGTGGGCGGAATAGTTGCAGTCAAATACCTAAACTACAATTGCAAATTAAAAATTAAAATAACAAAACTATTGTGGTTGTGAAAACTTATATGGAGACAAATGTGTTTTACTTAGATTTCCTTATCCCTAACTTATCTTTACCGGTTAATTGGTGTATTGTATTACTGCGTGATGACGGGTGTATCCTTAACAATTCATGGGGTTGGCGTACATATCTCCCCAATTCTATGAGCTCTTATCTCCCCATACAACGATGCGTTAAAGCACCCAATCATAGGAAGGGATGTAAACAGGTGGCTCCATTGCGTTTAAAAAATACTAACCCCCCCTTTTATATAACCTAGTACGCATTTATACATGTTCTTAAGACGTTCAAGCATGTACCCATATATGGATTTAGCCAGTTTTCTTTAAGCCTTAACATTTGATGAAACATTCATCCAAGACGTAATTAACACACCAATCAACCAATAAATTAATTTAGTTAGGTTTCATTAAGATCTAAGGGCAAACACAAGAAAAATTAGCCTAGCATGGTAATTGAAAGACAAGCATAAGATGCTAATTAACCAACCACATAGAATATGATTAATTTAAGTGGAGATTATTTTAATTGAACATGAAGGATTCAAGGGTGAAAAACCCTTGAAAATACAGCCAAATTCGTCTTTAGGTTTCCAAAACTTGCACCAAAAGTCCACACTATGAATGAAAAATAGAAAAGTTATATATAGATTATTACATCTTGACGGCGTCAGGTTATGGGTCTGACGCCGTCAGTCGCCGCCATTAGGGTTTCTCGGATTGGCCTAGATCTACTCTGACGCCGTCACTTGTATATGTGCTCTGGGCGGTCACTCTTAGCATTACACCTGACGGCCTACTTTCTTCTAACACCTGACGCCCATCAGGTTGTAACTCTTGTTTCTCATAGGGCGTCTAGATGTAATCTGTCTACTCCTTTGTCAACGTTTGGCTGACGGCGTCCACTTGTGACTCTGACGCCGTCAAGGGAAGGTTTTCCAGCTGCTTTTGAGACTTTTGTTCGTTTTTCCTTCACTTATGCTCCAAAAAGTCCAAATTAGCATGTTTTCCATAATTCTTCTCAAAAGTACCTAAAATGACAAAAGGAACGATTTAGGGCAATATTTAATCACATTTACTCGAATTAGGGCTTAAATGACCCCTTAAAACGGGTACACTTTTCGTCTCATCAGTATGTTATGTGTTAATTACACCACAAGTTCTAAGTGTATGTATATGTTGACCTAAACGGTTCAACTTTAACCCGTAATGACCTATGTGGTCTTAGTAGCATGTATTAAGTACTAGCTTATAAGACCCGTGGAATCCACGAGTTTTTAGAAGAGATATTGAATAAAGAAGTAAAAGAAATAAGTAAACAAAGTAAATCATTAATTCGAAACGAATATGAAGTAATAAAGTCAATGAGAGTATTGAGTACGATGCTTGTAACTAATAGTGTAATAAACGTTTATGCACGTAGCCTCTAATCATGACCGCCTTTACAAAACAAATGTATGTAGTTGGAAGTAAACTTGTGAAAAGCCATGGAGCATTTCGTGACCACCTAATAAAGTATAAAAATAAGGTGCAAGTAAAATATTTGTGTGATTGATAAAACATGTACAAAAGAACGGCATATCACATGATAAGAATATTCTTACATACCTCTTGAAACTTGATCATAGGCCGTGTAAAACCTCTTTGTAGACTACATTTGTAGTAGTCTTTGATAAATTACCATCGGCATCAGAAACGACAACCTTCAAACCCTTTTTGCTTTTGACGCGTGAAAGAGCCACGTATAATTGTCCATGTGTGAAAACAGGACGTGGTAGGTATAAACCAACTTTCGAAAATGATTGCCCTTGGCTCTTTTTTATCGTCATGGCGAATGAAACTGACACATGAAATTGTTTAAGCACGATCTTTAGGGGTAAACGTTTGTCCGACGGAGTAATTTTCAATCTTGGAAGGATAACCGGATTCCCAAAATGTGTTCCGTTAATGATTTTAGCTTGAATAGAAGTTCGTGTTAATTTAGTGACTTAAAGCCTTGTCCCATTACATAAACCTTGTGATTGATTAAGGTTTCTTAGCAACATTATTGGGACACCCACCTTCAATACAAGCCTATGGTTTGGAACACCCGAAAATTTTAATCCATTGATAAATTCCGGTGTAAAAACGGATTGATCTATAGCACCACCACGTTCAGTTTTATCTATGTTGTCACAGCTAAGATAAACCATTTCCTCACCAGGAAACGTCTTAAGCAAATGATCGTTAATAGTATCAACCACTTCATTTGTCGGAGCAAGAATGGCCTTTTCCTAGAAGTAGGACGGATCATCTATGTTATTCAAAAGGTTTGGGTAAGTGAAATCAATAACAGATTGTACCGGATCATTAGTTTCATGTATTAGAATATCGTCTGGTATATCTATCAAAACCTCTTCGTCATGTGGTCCTCCAATCTCTCCATCTCCTACTTTCAATATCCAATCCGCAAATTCCTTTATCTCAGTTACGTCTTCAGGCCGTGATCCAACAGTTAGTCGCATGTTGGCGGTTAATTTTAAGACTGTGCAATGATCCTACAAGTACGATGGTTTTAAAGATGCACTTACAATGTCTTGCCGGGAACCTTTTGGAATAACGGGAAGCACCTGCCTAAAATCACTACCAAATACTACAGTCATGTTACCAAATGGCGTATCACAAGTGTCGTACCTGTTCTTATGCAATACATCTCTCAAAGACCTATCCAAAGCCTCGAAACACAGCTTATTTGTCATGGGAGCCTCATCCCAAATAATAAGCTTGCATTTCTTCAACAACAGGCCCAGGTCACTTTGTGGAGATATTGAGCACGTAGAAGTCTCATCAATATTTATGGGAATATGGAACCTCGAATGAGCGGTACGTCCACCTGACATCAATAAAGATGCAATACCACTTGACGCAACGTTTATGACTATATCACCATGTCTTCTAATACCGGCAGCAAGCGTTTTCCATAAAAATGTATTGCCAGTTCCTCCGTAGGCGTATACAAAGTAAGTGCCTCCGCTTCCGTGTTGGACGGAGCTCATGATGATATCATATACTTTTCTCTGTTCCATGGTTAATGCGGCATATAGTGTTTCGTATTCAGCATGTAACTCTGATGGGTTATAATCTCTCTCAGCAAAGATTAGCCGGTAACCAAATTCGGACATGTATGTATCATCTGGATAAGGCAGTTCTGGAAATCGCATAAGTTGTTCGATAAAGAACAAACAAACATTCTTTTTCTCATCGTCAGTCAGTCGCAAACCTGTATGAAATTAGTTATATATGAGCGGTAGCATATGTATTCAAATAAGAGTTATAAAAAATAGTAAGTAGTGTACATATCATAAGAATCAATACACTACTTTTTTTATGTGCCTTTCTTGAAAATAGTCTTTTAACATGTTCCTTACTGGTGTAATTACCAGTAGACTCCTTTTTTTTTATGTGCCTGATGTAATGGTAAAAAGGTGTAATGGTAAAAGGTTGTCTTTGATAATTTATCAACAAAATGGTCTTACCATTACAGCAGCAAATGGTCTTTTACACAACTTTTTACATACGACAACTTTTTCTATGCTACTGAATAGTTTTGATAAATTACCAGTACACTACTATCTTTTAGGTGCCTTTCTTGATAAATTACAATCGGCATCAGTAATCTTTGATATTTACCATTACCATTAATCTATAAATGTATAAAATAACATAATAACAAATCTTGTTTAAAAAAAAGCAAAACATACCTAGAATTCCTAAAAGAATACTTCTCTTGTACTCTACATCTTCTGAAAGCAAATGCCAAGTTTGTAACCAAACATTCAAAGGTGTGTCAAGTTCTTTTTGCGACAGTAATGTAACAAAAAGGTCCCGTAAATGTTCAGCGGAGGACCAATGGGCTGCTTCTTTAATACCCTCAATATACTCCTTGTCGTCATCTAAAAGGCCCGCTGCGTAGCAGGCTTCTTTATAGGTAGGATAAACTATACCGTTTATTTTCCTTATTGCAGCGTGATTTCGACAACCTTTTTGACTATTGAGTAGCATCCTACAATAGTATGCTTCACCAGCCGAGATTGGAACATTATGAATTCTTCCAATTGCATATTTTTGCTTCCTATGTGTCTGATGAGGCGAAAAGTGTATGATCGTCGCAATCTAGCAAGCAAGCTTGTAAACCACGGATCGTTGTCCCAACGAGGGTTGAATTGATCTTGTCACTCGAGTCGTGAGTTATGTGAGATGAATAAGTTTGAAAGATGAGATTTGGTTTTAGTTTATACTACGAAAACTTTTTTAAAACTTAAATGAAATAAAGTACAAGATTAAAAGAAATGAGTAGAACGAGAAAAGAAAACATAAAGCTAAGTAATACGTAAAAGAAATGAAGAAAGAAAGAAATAAAGAAAATGTTTTTGGGATTTTGATTTTAATTAACGAAAAGAAAAATAAAACTAAAGTAATGTTTAAGGTTTAAACGAACTAAACTTAAGATAATAAGAAAACAAGTTAAGCTAAGTTGAATAAGACTAAAAAGATTTAAAGAAATTTCGGCAGAGTTCCGTTTAGAGAGTAACCAAACGAAACTTCACTCGATGTAACGATGAAGTTAATAAAAGCCTAGCTCGGCTTATAAAATAAATGAGAAATTAAAATTTAGAAAGAGAAACTCGACTCAAAAGAAAATGTAAATGAAACTTGAAAAACCTAAGTTCAAACTCGCTAAGATAAATTACCAAACTCGCAACAAAAAAAATGACACCAAACTCGCTAATATTAATTGATACTCGCTAGGACTCCTTAGAAAAATTTCATACTCGCTACCCATACCAAACCATACTCGCTAGTTGGATAGAATTCATACTCGCTATCATTTTTAGATCATACTCGCTAATTTTGAAAATGAAACTCGCTAAGAACTCATGAAACTCGCTAAGAACACTAGCCAAGCATGAAACTCGCTAGGATAAAAGCATACTCGCTGAAAAAAACATGAAACTCGCTAGAAAACACTACCATACTCGCTAGTACAAATTCGATACTCGCTAAAAGAAAGGCCTACTCGCTAAAAATATAACCCAACTCGCTAAACCCTAAAAGTAAACTCACAAAAATTAATTTTAGACGCTTGGACTTTTTAATACGTGAACTAATGATTAAATTCAATAAAAACTTATAAAAACTTAATAAGAAGCTAGTTTTAATCACAAAAAAGCTACTAAATAAACCAACAACTCAAAACAAACACTAACCCATTAATTTTATATCATTCGAATTCAAGTTTTCATGCAAAGGTGGTAGAAACTTTATAAAAGCTTTTGTTAGATTAAGATGACAACTAAATAAGCTCAAAAGATTAAAAGATGTAAAAGAAAGATTGTGATGAAAAGACAAAATAAGCTAAGAAAGGTTTTTAAGACATGAAATAAAAAACTTGCATAGAAAGAAAACTTACATTAAGACAAAATTAAACTAAGGTTAACTAACTTCTACTCCCTACTCCTACTTGCTTTCAAATGAAGCTACCCATGGGATATTTATCATGCTAGGGGGAGCTCAAGTTTGCCTTCGTGTACATTTTGCCCCCTAGACTTTTACAACTCATGAAAATAACACATAAACTACATTACAACACTAATAAACGTCTTAACTANTCGCTAGGATAAAAGCATACTCGCTGAAAAAAACATGAAACTCGCTAGAAAACACTACCATACTCGCTAGTACAAATTCGATACTCGCTAAAAGAAAGGCCTACTCGCTAAAAATATAACCCAACTCGCTAAACCCTAAAAGTAAACTCACAAAAATTATTTTTAGACGCTTGGACTTTTTAATACGTGAACTAATGATTAAATTCAATAAAAACTTATAAAAACTTAATAAGAAGCTAGTTTTAATCACAAAAAAGCTACTAAATAAACCAACAACTCAAAACAAACACTAACCCATTAATTTTATATCATTCGAATTCAAGTTTTCATGCAAAGGTGGTAGAAACTTTATAAAAGCTTTTGTTAGATTAAGATGACAACTAAATAAGCTCAAAAGATTAAAAGATGTAAAAGAAAGATTGTGATGAAAAGACAAAATAAGCTAAGAAAGGTTTTTAAGACATGAAATAAAAAACTTGCATAGAAAGAAAACTTACATTAAGACAAAATTAAACTAAGGTTAACTAACTTCTACTCCCTACTCCTACTTGCTTTCAAATGAAGCTACCCATGGGATATTTATCATGCTAGGGGGAGCTCAAGTTTGCCTTCGTGTACATTTTGCCCCCTAGACTTTTACAACTCATGAAAATAACACATAAACTACATTACAACACTAATAAACGTCTTAACTAGTAAATGTAACGTCTTGTAACTTCGAGGCTTCGTGTTGACGTGTATTTCAAAGGTCTTCAAAGATGTAAAAACGATCACTTGCTCGAATTCGGGAAGCTTCTTCTTATAAATCTCTTTCCACTTCGATTAAGCGTTTCTTTCATCTTCTTGAGCTATTAAGAAATAAATTTGTCGTCTTGGGCTCTTCTTAAGTAGATATTATCGTTGACTCGGCTTCTTGACACTTTTCCACATCTCGTGCTCGTTTTAGGCTTTTTGGTTGACTTTTATGTCGTTTATGCAATATCCTTTCCTGCACGATCACAAACACAAAAACACGATATCTTTGGCGTTTAACGTTAGTTTTTGGTCTTTTTATCACTTAATCTAAGGTCAAAAGTATGTGTAAAATAGCACATACCAGTGTACCGCTTTTGGGGGGTCATTTAAGCCTTAAATCGTAATTATTTGATCAAATATTGCCCTAAATCGTTCCTTTTGTCATTTTAGGTACTTTGGAGAAGAAATCTGGAAAAGGAAGCATTTTGGACGTTTTTGGAGCATAAAAGTGAAGAAAATGACAAAGTCTCTGAATCTGCTGGAACAATACCCATGACGGCGTCAAGGTCCTGGATGTGACGCCGTCAAGCTAGACAAACGGAAGTGGATGCGAAGATTTTCCTTGATAAGCCAGAATGGAATTTTGGAAGTTAAAGGGGGACGACGTCAAGAGGCCGTCAAGAAACCCTAGCACGGCGAGGTGACGGCGTCACAACCCAAAGAGTGACACCGTCAGATCTGTTTTCCTATATATATTTTCGCAATTTTCATTCATTGTGTGGAACTTTTTAGAGAGGAACCCTAATACGAATTTTAGCAGCTTTTTCAAGGTTTTTCACCTTGAGATCTTCCATGTTACATTGAAGATAAGTTATCAATTAATCATTCAATATGTCTATGTGTTGTCTGATTCTATCTTGTTCTTGTCTTTTGTTTAACATGCTAGGCTAGGTTTTCTTCATGTTTGCTTAGATCTAATGAAACCTAACTATTAATTATTGGTTGAATGGTGTGTTATTAATTGTATTGGATGAATGTTTATCGATGTTAGGCTTAAGAAAACTGGCTAACCTCCTATACGGTAACTTGCTTGAACGTCTTAAGAAACATGATCGGATGTGTACTACGATTATATGGTTGTATTTAATGCATGAGCGAATTCTAGTGATCCCATGTTAGGAGCTTTTAGTCGGCTCGACATAGGAGTGAAGTAGGAGCTTATAGAGTTGGGGAAGTTCGTACACACCCCCACGACTGGTATTAAGGAATGCAACCCGTCATCCACGCAATTATAACACACTAATCAACCGGTAAAAGGTAGTTAGGGAGTAATGAAGTCTAAGTAAACACACTTCTCTCCATATAAGTTTTCACAACTATTTTATTTTCGTTTATTTTATTTTATTTACAATTAGTAGCTTTTGGGTTAGTTGACTAGCAACTAATTCCGCCCACTCCTTTAAACCCGAGATAATTTTACTTGCTTTCCTAAAAACATAAAATACAAAAAGAATCTTCCCTCACCCTTAGACCTATTAGAGTAGTTTTTCAATCCTAACGACACTATTCCCCTAGAGAACGATCAATCCCTTGGTACTTGCCACTACACTATACTACATCGGTCAGGTACACTGCCTGGTGGGGATTGCAAGCCTCTTAAGATCCCTTGAGAGGTAAAACCTGTTGTAAGGTCGCAAAACCACGCATCAGTGTCCACATTCTTTTTCGAAGATTTCATACAAATTTTGTAGGAAACTCAGCATATGTTAAGTCCCTTGCTGGTGGATACGTTTCATTCATCTGCATCCAGGCTTCAAACATAGAAGCGCCAACTGTTGGTTTGTGAATAACAGTTTCAAGGTCAGAGTTCTCATCAAATACAACTGGTTGCTCGCCTTCGAGATGAAATGAGAGACGTTCAACAGATGGTGTTCTATAATGAATCTCAAAGCCAAATATCCTCCATGCGGCTTCACAAGCCGATAGGTACCTACAATCATAGAACGCTTTAATCTCGTCAACAGGTTTAGGATTTTCTTGACCGTCTTCCGTGGTTGCCGGTTCATACAACTGTGCGGATACTCTATCGGGACCTTTGTTTATGTATTTAAACAAATATTTTATTGAGCCCGTCTGATTGCACCATTCAACATTGATGTGGCATTGATAACGTTTCAGTAGGGTCGCATTATACGGGATAACATAACCGTTGTGCAACTTATGTCCACTCTTAACAACATGGATTCCGTTATCACGTCTTCTATAAACAGGGTAGCCTTCCGAGTCAACAGAGCTGTGTTCTTTAAACTTTTTGGGGAAGTGTTTCGTACATTTCCCATCATCCATGCAAACCTGATTTGGCTCATCAACACCACAGGGACCATGCATCATAAAATCAGAAAATAAATTGTGCAGATCGGGATCCTCATTTGGATCTGGTATCTCAGCAGATATGTGTTTGTCAATATGTTCAGCGTTTGGCACTTTGTCATCCTTATGTAAAAACAGACAAACATGTGCGTGGGGAAGGCCTCTTTTTTGAAATTCAACTGTGTATACCACTGCAAATTATTGTTCAAGTTAACATGAAATCAGTTTAAATTATGATTATAGATATTGTGTTATAATAAAACTCTTATGAATGTGAAATGTGGTATAAATAAAAAGCATACTTGCTTGAATACGTCTGAACAAACGCAACTCTTTGACATCTTTTATTAACTGATCAAGTTTCATTTTAAAAACTCGACTTAGCACATCAGGCCTGTCTGTAGATGAAAGGTTATGCTCCCGCATATATCTTGCAATCTCCGGCCATTTAGGATTGCACGTGATTGTTATAAACAGATCTGGACAATCATACCACCTACACAATGCCATCGCATCCATATAATTTTGCTGCATGTACCTTGGTCCACCAGTGAACGAAGAAGGCAAAATAACAGGCTTTCCAACTGTGGACGGGTCATTATTTCCAGATGCAACGCTTTGACGCACATTTGAGTACGTATCACACCTTAGCTTAGACTGTTTGGAACGATGGAAAAACATATGCTCTCTCTCAACCATAGCGAAACCATCCACAAGAAATTGTTGGAACAAACGACCTCCACGTACGAATAAATTCTCTTGATTTGGACGGTCCTGTATATGATAGGCAAACCACTCCCGCATACTAACTGTTTTGTCATTCTTTTCAGTAGCCGGTTGTCCCGATTTATTTCTATGTGGTATTCCTAAATAATACCCATCTTGCGCACGCGGCATCAACAAATGGTATTGCAAAGGAAGGTACATAGGATGAAAAATATTGATACGCTGCAAACCTTCACCAAACTTTTCTATCACAATATCTCTATCTTCTGTGCATGCATCCAAGTCACTAACAATAAGACCAGCAACCTCATCGGCAGTTGGAAGAGTGTATTACCGTCCACTCTTGCCTCGCTTTGCTACCAGCTTTATTCTTATATTCTGCTCGTTGTCTTCAGTGTAGCGGTCACGTGCTCTTCTAAATGTTTTGACCAAATCACTTGATCCATCCAAAATATCTTTTACTTCATTGATAATGTTTCGATCAAGAGGTGTCTTTGAATTAGAATCACCAGACGAAGCAGAAGCAGAACCGCTGGTTAATAGATTAAAGGGCACAAAAAAAAAATAAGTAAGATTGTAAATATACAAATTTTGTTGTCTAAATCTGTACACACAAGATTCAACCATGAAATGGACATTACCTTAATGCAGCTGCTCTATTCTCAATTTCGTTTTGAGTGTCATATATGTACAACTGTGCGAATTTTGGAGGAGCATTATTTTCCGGAAGTAAACTACCAATTTTATGGTACGTTTGACCATGTAAGCGGAAAACATACGGACCGCGTCCTTTCTTGTTGATTGAGTCATCAACCTTGCCACCCATTGAGGTAAAAGCAAACATGCTGTTGTACGTTCTAATGTTATTTTTGAAGTTTTGGCTTTTGGTGTCGTCATTCAAGAATAAATCAAGTAATGGTTTTGGAGCTGGAGGTGGTTGTGGAATAGAAACTTTTCCTTTGCCACAACATATGGAATAAGCTTTTCCCGACGGATTAGGATTTCCTGTTTTTGCTTCTGCTTCCCATAAGAGGGCATGACATTCTTTACACTCGAACGTAGGATCGCCATGGTCATAGTACTCTGCAAAAACGTAATAAAGTAGCTTTTAATTAAGTGTGATAACAAATATCAAAATTGTGCAATGATAGTCAAATAATATTTACTTATACCTTCAGATACACCGACGTATTTGTCGTATACTTTCCTGACTTGTCCATCATCATCAAGATTGAAAACAATGGGAGTGCGAGATTGTAACGTTGGTCTCTTAGACCTTTTTGTCCTTCTTGACGATTCTCTGACTTCATATGTTGATTTTTCTGTTGTTAACACAGGAATGGCAGTTGTAAACCCAGACGATTGTGTATTTCTTGGGCGTGCATGTATTAAAAATTCAATAATTATGTGTTAATTACGCCACAAGTTCTAAGTGTATGTATATGTTGACCTAAACGGTTCAACTTTAACCCGTAATGACCTATGTGGTCTTAGTAGCATGTATTAAGTATATATGATGAATTATTATATGTTTTGACATCCTAAGTGGACAACAAGTTCAAAAGTGACATTTATGTTCCGAAAAGTGGAATTTGACGTCCTATGTGGATGACTTGTGCATTATTGTAGTCAGATGTTCCAAAATGGAACTTAAACGTTCTACGTGGATGACTAGTGCCTTTATATGGCCTTATGGTCCGAAACAGGACCTAGACGTCCTAGCTCATATAGCTTATTATGTCCCAAAATGGGACTAGACGCCCTAAGTGGATGATCGAATACTTATAGCATTTATGTTCTGAATACAGAACCTTAACGTCCTATGTGGATGACCAGTAAGACATGGCACCTATTCAACCCGTATGCAAGGCAATGAAATGTTTAGAGCTCCTTGATTAAAAGGTCATAAAGATATGCTCATGTGTGGAATTTGAAGTTCTATCTAGCACTATAGTAACTAAGCGGTGAAATCTTACGAAGCAATTCTTATGTTATAATGCTGTTGGGAATACATGTAATTAATATCAAGTGTCAGTCATTTTAGTATATAATAGGTTGTTTTAATAATAGGCTTATATGTTAGTTTAAGGCCCGGTCCATGAAGTAAGCCCATGGACCGTGGTATATGTTCTAGAATGTGAAGCTAGGCGTTGCCCTAGCTCTTGTCCTATATATACATTGTAAACTCTCATTTGAGAGTGTCGGTTCTTTTATGCAATTCACTTTTCATTATCATTTACATAGAAGTTTCATACCATCTCTCTCTACTTTCTCTCTCTATATACTTGTGTGTTACTACATTTTGGTGACCTAACAAATGCCATGTTATATTTTCTGTTTATATACATTATCTCACTAAGCTTAAATGCTTATGCTGCTTCGTTTCATGTTTTAATGTAGGTGATGTCAAATTTAAGTGCAAGGAGTTAGTGGGTTAGCATTTGGTGGTGCCCGGATGGTAGAACAATTCTCTAACCCTACTTTGATACTACTTAACGCCTAGGGTCAATTGATGTCGTTTTATTCATAAACACAGAAAATCACTTATTAAAACTATAGTGTTTTATTGTATATATTTTGTGTTAATACAAATAAGCTGTAAAAACGTTTATTTATATTTTACGATCTTTCTATATTTTGTTGATAACAATCGTAAAATCATTGTAAGTAAAATAAATAAGTTTAAAGCCTATAGTTTTATAACTTATCACACTAATTATACATTAAACTACATATATTTTTACCAACACTCAAATACATAAGTACATTAAGCATAAAATTGCGTCTAAAACTATTTTTTAGAAAGTTACTTATACAAAAGTAACTACACAAGTCCAAACCTTTTTCTGGATCATAGAATCATACAAATAACTTTTGTTACTTACACCTTTAAGTAAAATACATAAAACTAACTAAGTTAAAACAAATCAAATTATTTCTTTACCTCATGCATAACCTTATTGATTTATTTGACTTTCTATGTATTGTCACACCATAATCTAGGCCATATCTTGGAAGATCACATAAGATCTTGAGAGATTTGCTATCCAATCTGGATATACTTTATCAGTAGATCGAATCCCTTGGTTAAGCTTGGCCGGATCCCTGTTTTGAGGGATTCGCCAGATCTCGATAAACAGTGATGTTTTTGCCTATAAATATCAAGCAAATTCTCACCATTTCATTAACCCTCTCATACATACTTTCTCCTAGATTCTTATAGCCTTATACTCAAGGTTGTAAAAATCGGTCGGCGATACCGTGGCGGTCGACCCCCTTCAAGCGCCATATCAGTCTTGGCGGCGATATATCGGTTTCTAGACGGGTACTATAAATTATAAAGGAATTTATTTTCAAAAAAAATAAATATTAGCAATATTTTAACAAAATAAGTCAATAACCACAAAAAACTAAAAAGTTTACATAAATCCATAATTATTTATCAATTTAAATTTAAATTCATAACANATCATTTACATAGAAGTTTCATACCATCTCTCTCTACTTTCTCTCTCTATATACTTGTGTGTTACTACATTTTGGTGACCTAACAAATGCCATGTTATATTTTCTGTTTATATACATTATCTCACTAAGCTTAAATGCTTATGCTGCTTCGTTTCATGTTTTAATGTAGGTGATGTCAAATTTAAGTGCAAGGAGTTAGTGGGTTAGCATTTGGTGGTGCCCGGATGGTAGAACAATTCTCTAACCCTACTTTGATACTACTTAACGCCTAGGGTCAATTGATGTCGTTTTATTCATAAACACAGAAAATCACTTATTAAAACTATAGTGTTTTATTGTATATATTTTGTGTTAATACAAATAAGCTGTAAAAACGTTTATTTATATTTTACGATCTTTCTATATTTTGTTGATAACAATCGTAAAATCATTGTAAGTAAAATAAATAAGTTTAAAGCCTATAGTTTTATAACTTATCACACTAATTATACATTAAACTACATATATTTTTACCAACACTCAAATACATAAGTACATTAAGCATAAAATTGCGTCTAAAACTATTTTTTAGAAAGTTACTTATACAAAAGTAACTACACAAGTCCAAACCTTTTTCTGGATCATAGAATCATACAAATAACTTTTGTTACTTACACCTTTAAGTAAAATACATAAAACTAACT
This sequence comes from Artemisia annua, assembly GCA_014162995.1. Lineage (NCBI taxonomy): Eukaryota > Viridiplantae > Streptophyta > Magnoliopsida > Asterales > Asteraceae > Artemisia > Artemisia annua. Next base: position 20,293 of record LBNU01015587.1, read on the forward strand.
AAGTTAAAACAAATCAAATTATTTCTTTACCTCATGCATAACCTTATTGATTTATTTGACTTTCTATGTATTGTCACACCATAATCTAGGCCATATCTTGGAAGATCACATAAGATCTTGAGAGATTTGCTATCCAATCTGGATATACTTTATCAGTAGATCGAATCCCTTGGTTAAGCTTGGCCGGATCCCTGTTTTGAGGGATTCGCCAGATCTCGATAAACAGTGATGTTTTTGCCTATAAATATCAAGCAAATTCTCACCATTTCATTAACCCTCTCATACATACTTTCTCCTAGATTCTTATAGCCTTATACTCAAGGTTGTAAAAATCGGTCGGCGATACCGTGGCGGTCGACCCCCTTCAAGCGCCATATCAGTCTTGGCGGCGATATATCGGTTTCTAGACGGGTACTATAAATTATAAAGGAATTTATTTTCAAAAAAAATAAATATTAGCAATATTTTAACAAAATAAGTCAATAACCACAAAAAACTAAAAAGTTTACATAAATCCATAATTATTTATCAATTTAAATTTAAATTCATAACATAATAAGTAGTTTTTTTTTTTTTTTTTTTTTTTTTTTTTCAAATTTTGAATAATTTTTCATTAACTAGTTAGTTTAATAAACTTAACCAATCAAATATAATAATGAGCTTACTAACAAAAGAAGCATGAGGACTATAAGGTACATTAGTTAAAAATTGAAGGACTAATTAATTAAATAACCTTTATCTTAATTTCACTATCATCTTCATATGCCACCCACTTTCTCATTTGATAAACCAAATGCAAACACACTTGTCATCCATCTCTTTCACACAACCAAATATCACAATCCCTTAAAAATTCTTCATTCCTTCTTATGATTAACCGAACACAAAATAAACACACTCAACCACTAGATCCGAACACCAAGCTTTATCCATCTCTTCTTATTTTGGAAGCCACAAATACTCTTATATTTCGAAACCCTTCAAATATAATTGCATATAAACCGATTCTTTTATGAATAAATTCCACTTTTTGCATACAAATCCTTCGAATAAATTCCATAAATACTCTTTTTAAAAGTCACGGGTAGGTTTGTTTATCCTTTTTTTGTTTTATTTAAACCGAAAAATAGACCGATTTTTTATCGATCCTGACCGATTTTGACCGCCATTGACCGAGACCGAAAAAGTAGATCGATATATTTGGCGTGCGGTGTACCGCCGCCAACCGCCATGGCGCCGATATATCAGCCGCCATGATCGATTTTTACAACACTGCTTATACTAACCTTTGATCTCATATCAAACTTGTAGTTTTGGTATGTGATAATTCACATACCTTTTATTGACCAAAACCCGACTAAAAAGACCAAAAACTAACCCGTAAATGCCAAAGATTCGTGTTTTTGTGTTTTTGAATGTGCAGGTATGGATTTATAAGAAAAGGACGAAAAATCACGAGAAAACGACAAAACGAGCACGGGAATTGGAAAAGAGTCAAAAGCCGAAGCCGGGGAAGGAAAAAGTCAAAGTTAAAGCTCAAAAGGTCAAATTCAACCCCGGGGATTCATGTTTTGCCACATTCAGCCCTTGGAAGCATAAATGGAAGAATTACACAAAAGGCCCCTCAAGTTTGAAGAATTTGCAAATTTGGTCCTTTGAAGATTAATTTTGGAGACTTAACACCTATGGTCCTTCAACAATCAAAGAATGACACAATTGGCCCTTGGATAAATATTATTGAGATTGGCAGCCTTGGTCCCTAGAAATTTCAGAAAATACATTTTTGGTCCCTTGGTTATATCTAAACACAACCGGATCCACTTATACCACTTAACCCATTTTATTTATAACCCAACAAGCTTAAACCCATTACACCCTTAACCTTTGGCCCAAAAATCACAAAGCCCAAAACCATTTACCCTTTCCCTGCCCATTACCCAACCCAGACCAAAACAAATAAAAATAAAAAATTTTACCATCCCCGCCAATTTAGTTCACCATCGTCCCCACACCATTTTCACCCTGCAACATTTTACCACTCTTCACCCCTCACCTCAAGACAAGACCAGGACCACCAAGGACACGTGGCGTCCATTTCCCAGCCCCAAATTTGATCAACGAGTGAGAATGAATGAAGTGGTGACCAAGAAAATCCAAGGGCCAAGAATTGAAGATCATGAAGCTTCCAAACCCTAGCATCTTCCTCAAGAGTCCTATATATTCATCTTATTTTCAGTTTTGCAGCCGAGTAGGTTTTAGTAGGGGTTTAAGCTTTTCAAAAAATTATGTATTAATTTTAATGTTTTAAACTTTGTAATTCGTGTTCAAGCTTTAATATAAGTTGTTTTTTTTAAGTTATTCACTAGTTGTTTACTGTTTTCTTTACTGCTATTTTACTTAATCTCTTATAAAAACTCATAAGCTCATTTAAGCCTTTAACTGCTTATTTATCTCCTTAAGTTTTCAAAAGCTATTTAGTAGTTTTCATCCTTTAAACACTTTCATTTACTTGTTATTTTTAAGTTTTTCATAAAAAAAAAAATAAAAAAAAATAAAATAAAAAAAAAAGTATATAAGCTGAGGTGAAAAGTTACAAGCTTCACATACCTCTGAATAAGCTCATTTAGCTTCTCTATAGCTAAAGTGAACTTATTTATTCGAATTTCATTGTCCATTCTCTTTGCACAGTAGTTTACAAGTAAGTTCATTTTTCTGTATCCTTGCATTTATAGTTAAATAGCTTAAGTTTAGTTTTCTATTAGCTTATTAGTGTTCCTGTAGCTTACTTTAAGTCAGTGTGTTGCTAGTTATTAGTTTTATTGCATTATAGCGTAAAATTGTTCATCACTGCCTAGCTTTAGTCACACTTGCATTTCTGTGTACTTTTTGTTATACCCTGCATATTAGTGTTTCTACAGTACTTATATAAGCTAAGGATTAAAGTTCAATTAGCTGTTTTAGGTCTAGAAGTCTTAAGCTCATATACTTAGTGAAATCTGTCACTTATAGGGGTGTTTGGTATAAGATTACTTTTGAGGTTCTAGTAGTTAATAGGCTTTAATTTTAGCTCAGTCATCTTCATCAGTCCATATTAGGCTAAGATAAAGCATAAAATTGCATACCTTAGTGCTAAAAGTCAAAAAATCTCCTTAAGCAAAAAATCTGCTCATAGAGTACTTCACTGTTAAAAATTTGTGAGTAAATTCTTAGATATAATAGTTAGGTATAGGAATTTAAGGCATAAACATTATTATTAGTCATAAACAAGTAGAATTGGGCTGTTAAAATTCACTTTAGTCAAAGATAGATTGCATTTTAAAAAGTCAAACTGTGTGCAGAACAGTTTTGATCAACCATCTTTAGGGCTTAATTTCTTGGGGTTAGAGTAGTTCTTAGTATTTAATCTTGCATTTAGAGTTAGTTCACCTAGCATAACTTAGGTTTTAACTTAATTTAATCAATTCCAATAACATTCAGTAGCTAAAAATTGTTCTTATATTCTGTCCCATTTACATAAGTTCAGCAATAAACAGATTTTGGTCAACTTTCCTAGGCTTAATTAGAGTCCAATTAGGTGTTTAAAATTAGGGCTTTTAGGTTTTTTAGACACTATCCTAGGTTAACTTAATCTGTTTCACTTTGGTTTCAGATTTAGAGCTTATCTAGTGCTTAATTTTAAGCTGTAAAGTAGGTACCCTAGGCTGTCTTTTCTGTCAACTAGGTTAAATTGAACTAAGTGCTATTTGGCTTATTATCTGTGTTTTTCTTGCTTATTTGTGCTTCAATAAGTGTGATTAAGGTTCTGTGAAAGTTGTGTGCTCAAAAGTGCTTATTAGCTTATTTATTGCTTATTGTGAAACTGCTTATTGTGTCCAAACAGCTTATTAGGGGTTCCAAAATAGGTAATTTTATTTTTCATAGGTTTCTTATCTTATTTTAGATTTTTCATAAAAAAAATCAGAATTTTTAAAGCTTATTTACTACTTATTTTAATTAATTTTAGTTTTTAATCTATTTTAATACTCTTTAATTAATAATTAATAAACAAAAATCCAAAAAAATAGTTTTCTGTTTTCTAGAATAGTTTTTAATAGTTTTAAAATATTAGAAAAATAAATTTCACTTTTCAAGTTATTTTGCTATTTTTTTAGTATTTTAATAATTAGTTAATAATTAATATTAGTTTTTAATTAATAATAAATATATAAAAAAAATCCAAAAAATATTTTCTATTTCTTAAATTACTTTTAGGTTATTTTAAATTTTTCAAAATTAATTTTTCACTTTTCTTAGTTAATCTTTAATTGTAGTTTACGTTTTATTAAAAGTAAGTTTTAAGATAAATAAATAAATAAAGAGTAAAATAAAAAGTTTTAAATAAAAAGTAAGTTTTTAAATTTAAGTTTTAAACCCTTTAGAATTTAAAATTTTAAGTTTCCCTAGTTAACTTAGTTTTTCCCGAGATTAGCTCGGGAATTTAGGATTCGACCCCGTTTTACGTTTAGGTTTTTATTTACGTGTTTAACTTGTGTGCTTATTTATGTGTGCTATCTACGTGTTTTATTTGCTATTAGTAGTGTAATTATCTAAAACCCCCCTCTTGTTTCACGTTTCTCGACACAAATTCCCTAATCGTTAACTCAATTCCATTCAACTTTCATACGGACTACGACTCGGGTTTTGCTAACCATTTGAGCAATTACTTCACCAAGTTTACATTGTTTTTGGTGTTTTTAGCTCTTTATAAAAGATGGGATCACTACGATTGCATACGAGACTTTCAAGCTTCAGATTGATTGTTGCTATTCTTCATCATTATTATAAGATCATTGTTTTGATTCTTGTTCATCATTCATTTTCATTGTACCATAAACTTGTGAAGTTAGATTGTGTTCAGGTTGGTTCTACCTTTGTTAAAACTCGGTATTTAGCTTTGTACGGGATAGAAGTATAAGCGACGTTAGGTAGGTTCTACATTGAACTAGAACCCGGTATTTAGCTTTGTACCGGATAAAGTGTAAGCGACGTTCTGAGGCTTCTTCGCCAGATAAGGAGCTTGTGGACATAGTGTTTACGAACTCTCGCGTTGGATACTCGGAGAGTGGAGTAGGGCAAGGAAGATGTCCTTGTAGCCGAACCACTATAAATATTTGTGTCACGGTTCTATCTCTCTTTACTTTACTTTTACATATTTCATTTCTCTTCATTGTTTATAATCTTGCATTAACAATACTTGAATATCAAAAGGTTTCACATAACTTGATCTAATTATTTTGAAACAATATTTTAAATCAGTAAAACTATTCAATCCCCTTATAGTTTTTCACATTTTTAATAAGAGGTGTTTGGCATTATGCCACATTTACACATTTTTTACCCGTTTGACTTTATTCGGGTCTTGACGTATCGTCGGCAAAATGACCCAGTAACTTCAGGAGAAGGGGTGCTCACCTATCTTTTGATTAGGAAAGCGGCAGATACCAAGGGGTAGCGACTGTTTATTAAAAACACAAGACTATGCTAATTGGTAAATATATAGAGTCTGACACCTGCCCTATGCTGGAAAGTCGGAATATATGTACAATTGGTTTTGTTAATGAAATATGTTGGTGTTTTGGTTAAAACAATTCTAAGTTATAGAACTTGGTTTTTTGCAGAAACTACAGGTGAAACTGTTCTATACCTGTTGGTCGATATGGCTTATCCCAAAAGTGGGATACGACTTATCCTAAAAGTGGGATACGACATATTGGATGACATAGTCGATATGGCGTATCCCAAAAGTGGGATACAACGTATCGGCCATGTTGTAAAAAAAATCTAGTACGGGCGTTTAAGTAGTGTAGCTTTAGTACGCTGATTATATATCACACTCATGTTAGAATTCCAATTAGAGATTGAATATAATGACATAATTAGCTCATGATAGTAGAAATATGATATAAGCAAGTTATAACCCGTTTAGAGAATGGGTGGTTTAGTAGCATGATAGGGCTTAGCTCATGCTTACGTTATGTTATAATAGTTCCGTTTACTTACTAAGTCGTAGGGACTTACATTCCTCAATTATGTATCATGTAAGTATGTGAAGAAAAGAATTGGGGCTTGAAAGAAGTATCATGTGCATTTCGAGGAAACGAGCATGCTCGTGGTTATAAATGACGAGCGTCTCGCACTACACTTTCATATGTAGCTTGTAACACCCCAAACATGTTTTAGTATCAGTAATTATGATGTCTAAACAGATTATGTTAGTTCATGTCTTTAAACAAGTTGTCTAGATTTATGGGTTAAAAGGAGTGTTTGGGATAATCCTCATTTTGTAAAAGAAGTGCTTACGCACGTAACTATGTGAATCCCAAATGCATATATGATTTTTAGTATATAAGTAATGTATTTCCATAATTCAAATTTTGTCGATAAGCATAAGTGTGTTTTCCGTTGACACCAGAAGTTAGATACTACGACGTATTGACATGTCAATATGGCGTATCGAGTTCCATATGGTACGTGTATGCCAAAAATGGATGCGGCGTATTGAGGCAGTTTTGCCCGATACGACATTTTGACATTTTCGTCAATACGGCGTATAGAGGCCATGTTTTAATTTAGTTATTTATTATTATTATTATTATTATTATTATTTTCAAGTTTGGTTACGAGCGTTTCAAATTTCTACTACATTAAAGTTATCATATAATGTTAACTTGACAAATAAAATTCTTCATGCGGCTTTAGAAGTGGAGGTGGTATTCGATTCGCTACACATTTTTTCTTTGGTAAGAATGATGTCACTCTTTTAGGCTTTAAGAACCGATTTTGTATCTAAAATCTGGGCGAATTGGTTGTTGTGCACTTCCATGTGGTTTCGTCATCAATTGGGCTTTTATTGTTTGATGTTTTTTGGTTTAGATTTATATGTTAGCGCAAGTATTTTTTTTTGTTGTTTCTGTTTTCTTGGTTGATACTTTAATGGCTTAATAATATAACCTAATTACCTAAATGAACTTTATAGGTAGTCATTTTACGAAAATGAACGTTTTTAATATACTTTACCAAAGTGACTAAAACATGTCATTGTCAACATTTTTGTTCTTGTGCACCCTACATGTACAATCCAAATAAAAAATATACTCACCATTCCCAAATGGTTTTTACTAAAGTCAAACCATTATTTCAAATGTCACATATACATTATGCATTAAATATTATATGATCATCTAGCTCTTGGCATATTACTAACAACTGTTAATATACAGGAAATCAAACATTCAACATATACATGATAAGCTTAGTCATATAATATATAATCTCTTTATGCAACGTGTTTCATTTGTGTTACACTTCACACTAAACTTGCATGACTCAAATATAATATATCTATACGTGTTGTACATAGGATGTGCCATCATGCAAAGCTCAAACCTGTAACATATAAATGAGATCCAATGCGTTGTTTCATGCAAATAAAACACACAATATCATTTATGTTCATGCAAAGTTAAATCAGCTTCATGTAACTTCAAAGTAATCCAACTTGCTTGATAAACAAACGAACACGCAACACAACTCATGAGTTCAAGCTTGTAATACATGTATGCAGACTACACAAGTCTTCTTCTCAACACGCAAGCCAAACCAAAAGACGTGTGGTACCCAAGATGCAAGCAATTATGCAATCTTTAACTTATATCAATAATCTCCCTCACCTCGCCTAGGGCCTCGCCCGTCACCTCGCTGATCACCTCGCCTCCTCTCCTAGGGCCTCGCCTAGTGCTTCACCTCGCCCATGAAATTCCATTGAATCACCTCGCCTAGGGCCTCGCCCAAGACCTCGGCTAGATCCTCAACTCCACCTTCGCTCAGATCCTCGCCTACTCGAATTATTCCTCGTCTAGGCCTCGCCTACACCTCGCCTAAACCCTCACCTCGCGTAGACCTCGCCTACACCTCGCCCAGCTTCTAAATGTCACATGCACCTCGCCTATCTTTCGCCTAGTATTCCTTTTATGCATGTCTACTAGATCTAACGGTTAGAAACTAATTTAGTAATAGATCTAACGGATAATATGTAAAAAGTTCATTTTTGATAATTTTATGTGCGAGGTTCATATTTGTAAACTCGTTCTATAAAGTGTTCATTTAAGTAATTTACTCTAATAATATTTTCTTGGTTTTTGCAACCATTACTATTTTTTCTGTAAACTTATTGTCAAAATTAATAAATATATAAATAAATAAATAATAATTACAATCAAAGAAAATTGTCGAAGAAATATTTTAACTATTACCTTTGTCTCCGCTGAGCGAGTAACTATTAGCTTACATTAATTGAGTTATGATTCTAAATGTATGTTTTCAGTTAAGCGACTAACATCCTTAATTAATAATCATATTCTTTATGAAGATTCTTCGATTCCCCACCATATATGGATTTCATGGGTTCCAATCAAAGTAAACCTTTGTGTTTGGAGAGCTACTATTGACAGAGTTCCTACCTTTCTTAATCTCGCTAAGAGAGGTGTCGCGCTTGCTTCTACAATATGTCCGTTATGCAAAATAGAAGAATAATCTGTTTCTCACCGGTTCATAACCTGTTCATTCTCGAATACAATATGGAAGAAAGTATGCAGCTGGTGGAACATAACACCCCCACAGGTTTTCGACCTCAATGCAATAGCACGTAACTTGGTTGTCTCGGGAGGTGGAAATAGTAGTATCGCGAAAGCCTTCCATGGTGTTTGTTTCATTCTTGTTTGGATTATATGGAAATGGAGAAACCGCTATGTTCATGCCTCTGAAGATCAAAAACCAAAAATTCTCGCGGAAGATATTTTCTCATAACTTCAAAGGTATTCATTACTTTGGATTGCAAATCGATCTTCAATGGCAACTAATGATTGGGAAGCTTGGATATCAAACCCGTCAAGGTGCATGTCTTGATAGGCTATTTTTTTTTGGCTTTGTATTGGGTTTGTTTTATCTTGATTGTTGTTTTGTTTGTTTTAGACATGGTATAATTTTCGGCCCCTGCTTGGGTCCTCTAATTTAATCTTTGCCGCTTAAAAAAAAAAGCTTACATTAATTGAGTGACTGTAAAACAATTCAAGACTTCTTCTGATATGACAAATTTTTGAAAAAGTCTTTTTTCATATTTTGAACCCGTCTTTGCAAAACTATCATTACAAACCATCATCTTGCGGCAAGCAAATGTAAGATCTCTAAAATGGACGCAAAATAGCAAGAATCCTAACATAATATTACCTAAATCAATTATGATAACCTAGGAAGCACGGACACACCAAAAACCTCGGAGTGTCGGTGTCGGACACGTGTCGGACACGGACACGCCTCGGACACGGCTCGGACACGTGTCCGACACGCACGTGCCGTGTCCCACGTGCTGTTTGGGCCGGACACGAATTTGGACACGGCGGGACACAGATATGGACACGGATTTGGCCGAGATTTTGAAATGCTTCCCTGAAAACGCTCATGACCCAGAAACACTTGATGAAATCTTTTCGACTCTTGAAAACACAGATCTAATTTAAGAGCTCTCGCCGGAAAGTGATACACGACACAACTGTAGTGGTGGGTCTCGCTTGAAACCAACAACCAGATCTGGAGAGAGATTGTGACACACGAACGGCGACTTAGAAATGAGACATGTGGCCGGAGATTTCGTGGATTCCGGCGGCTTAGAAATGGACGGCGGCTTAGAAACAACTAGGATTTTTTTTTTGTTAGAAGTAAAAGGGAAAATGTAGATGAGAGGTAGAAAAGTCAAATTAATACTAGTATAGTACGTAGTATCTTGGAGTGTGTGTACCCTTTATTTTATTTATTGTAAGTGGGTGAGATATTTTATTTTTTTTGCAAGGTGTGTAAAAGGTAAAATGTGAGATAGTTTAATATATAAAATAAATATTTAATTCCCGTGTCCACGCCGTGTCCGTGTCCTATATTTTTAGATTTTGCCGTATCGCCGTGTCCGCGTCCGTGTCCGTGTCCGTGCAACCTTGATGATAACTGAGATTTGAACTATATGAGCATATGTTACTCAACAACTCTTTACATCAGTTAAAGAAGAGAAAATTCGAAATATTATTTACATTCATATATTTACATTGTGTAATATGCCATATGGAATTTGGTGCTTTAGTATGTGTAATAATTCATTATTGGATATTCTTGTGGCTCGTAATAATTGTAATGGTTTATGAATGTAGTTTCTTCTTGTGGCTCGTAATATTTGTAATGGTTTATGATCGGAGTTTCTTCTTGTGGCTCGTAATATTTGTAATGGTTTATGATTGGAGTTTCTTCTTGTGGCTCGTAATACTTGTAATGGTTTACGATTGGAGTTTCTTCTTGTGGCTCGTAATGGCTAGTCATCTCTTCAATTTCAAGAATTTCAACTCGACGCCTCATCTTTTTCCTTAACTTTATCGCCACATCCGCTGGTCTAAACCTTCCACATACGCTAACCCTGTTTTGTTGCTTTTCTATCAAGTGTTTCTCTATTTCTTCATCATCGTAAATGAAAGAACAGATAAGAAACACAAAGATTAGCAAATGAAGAAACAAAAAACATTACTAAACTTGATATGATTCTTTAATCACAATCATTTTCAGCTCCTCAAAAATGTAGTTTTTAATTTCATGCATAATTCATGAAATATAATAAGTCAAATTAAATATATACTTTACCCGTTTAAGAGATATTTTTTTTTAGTTAGTTTGCTACAAAGTTAAACATTTTCCGTTTAAAATATGACAAGCTATTAGATTCGCTGTATGATCCACAAAGTTTCATACTAGCATCATTATATGAACAAAGATTTATAGCTTTGTTTTTTCACCTGAAAAGTACATAACAATACAAATAAGCTAAAAGAAAACCAGTGATCGTCAAAGATGCAAGTACTTAATATTAGCTACATATAACTACTTTATAAACTAGGCAAGTTACCTACTTTTCTTTGTAAAAAAGGGTAGGGACAGGGACTGAACTGTATCAGGGGCTTACTGCAGTGACTCAACTGTACATTTTGTAAACTTTTTTCAAATAGAATGTAGGCAATTGCCTACTTTATAAAGTAGTCATCATATCCCCATATAATAAAACTATATAAAACATGTCTAACATATAAAGTTCAAGAATACTATTATTGGCTCAAAAGATTAATTTTTACCTTTCATGTTTAATACGATTCTCCTCAGTTTTCTGCAACATGCATTGCAATCAAGCCTAATCCTCATAACCATGCAACATATCTAAAGATGTCCACATATAAAAACAACAACAACAACAAAATGGTCAAAGAATCCATAAAAGGGTGTACAGCTTAAAAAATCGCAAAAGTGTTGTATCTTTTGAGATTTAGATAGCCAATATAATTTCATGATCAAGAAAGTTGATACTTGCCTGTCCTTCCATGGCGTTTCGAGATTTTGCTACGTGTGGTGGCACTAATGCCACAATTCTAATGAAAGATGTGTCACTCTATGTAAGAAAGATTTTCGCAAACGAATGGTTTCTGTTAAGGGAAGTTGGATTGATTTGCATGGATATGGAAATGATAATGTCTTATAAGGTTGAATTTAAGAATGAACAAGGAATTGAGGATGGAAACTTGAGGAGAAGAATGATGAGTAGGTTAAGTCACCTTCCTCAAGAATTAAGACCTTACTTTTGAACTACTTGATGTCATGTTAGGGAAAGCATAAAGTTTTGTTTGTTAAAAACATTCTTTGCATAGGTCTTGCCACACAGGCGTGTATTTGTATTAATATCATTTTCTTAAAAACATGTATGACATAATCATCGAATCTCATATTTTCCTACGTGGAATTTGTGGTATTTATATTTGATGCAAAATATCATCCAGGACACTTTCTTATGAAGATTCATCATGACTTAAAAGTTAAAAACCAACTGTTCAATCTTTTTCTTCATACTTATGTATAGGACAATATATGTATGAGGATCGAGATCATTTAGATATCAAAATCTATCATGACTACAACACCCGTGAACGACCGTTTCCCTAAAAAAACAAGTTTTACATAAAGGAAAATACCCCTAGTAGCTTTTTGCTTGGTTTTTCCCTATACATTGGTTCCACGTCAAAATATGCGTTGGATAAGGGAGGTACTCTAGTTTAGGCCCGAAGCATTTCACTCAAAGATTGAGCCAAACCGAGGAAACCTGTTCGATCGGCCCGAAACGATCAGACCAAAACATAACTGATTTGGTTCTCGGTCCCTTTATATAAGGTATGTTCAGCATCAGTTATTATTTTTTTTTTAATAAAGTATTTGTTAACTTAACTTTATCTATTATTATAAAATGTAAAATGACAAAAGTAAAATAAAATAATAATCACTAAACGTTTCTTATTGATAAAGCTAAACATTGAACGGTAACGCTAAACGGTTCAAAATACACGAAATCATTTGGCACCTAAGACCATCCGCAATGGACGGTCATGGGTGTCGGCCACCTTGGCATGGTCGAAGCATCTGTGACTATTACAAGACCGTGGTCATGGTTGAAATGTGAAGTACTCGGTCTTATTTTCGATCGAGCCTTTGGTGTTTTTTTTGCTTTTGTGTGTGATTATGTGTTTTGTTGAGGTATATATGCGTTTAAGTGAGTTATATTTTAGTAGTGCTCGGTCGTTTTATTACACTAAATTAGTTGTGAATTTGATTCTAGATATAAAAAACTGAGTTGGTGCTAATGTGACAGCGATAACATGCAGTTATGTGTGCTTTTTGTTACACTTAGTCTACCAGACCGTTTGCATTATTATTATTATTATTATTATTATTATTATTATTATTATTATTATTATTATTATTATTATTATTATTATTATTATCTTTTTTAAACATCACTTTATTAGGATTTATTATTATTATTATTATTATTATTATTATTATTATTATTATTATTATTATTATTATTATTATTATAAAACACCACTTTATTAGAAACTCATAAGATTTACAAAAAATTAGTGGGGAGCCGCAAAACTAACTGAGCTCCCACTCCTCTAGCTATAGTAAAGCTAATCCTACTGAAAATATGAATAGCAGCACGTACTCCAATATCTTGAGTCATATAGAACTTTTGAATCCGCTTCAGTAAGGTTATTGCATCCTTCTCAAGTTCCCCAAAAGAGGAGAATGAGAAGGGGAGAAACCCATATCTAATATCCGCACACTTAGCCTCATACTTGACGCGTTTACGTTGTACGACTTCAATCACCATACGACCCGGTACAAAATCAACCATACCAGTTTGCGTCAAGGGTGACGACCCTGTCAAATCGACACATACATCCTGCCCTCCGTCCCAAGAGTAGAGCAACATATCAGCTGAACGTAAGGGTTTGTCCCTTTCTCCACAAAGCCCGATGTCAACTTCTTTACGAGCCGAAATCCCCGACCGAGAACATACATCAATAAGAGTATCACGCACCACGTTATGCCGATGTTTAATACCAATAATACCAATGCATGATACAGCGTGGTCCCCATAAATATCCCCCATAAAGACCCTGGAACAAGCTGAGTACGGCATATGAACAGAAAATAGGGAAACACCCAGCCGATAACATAACACACATCGGTAGGTCCTAGCGTTCATAGTCTGTCCCAACCCAAATATCGGAACCACCCTAAGCCAGTCTGAAGTGTAGTTCTCTATTTGCGATCTCCATAGCGCCATCTGTCGAGTAGATAGGCAAAAAGTGGATTCAGCCGTTTGGGTAACACGTGTGAAATATATATTTGCCAATTTCTTCATGAGTTTGGGGGCAGCGATCTCACTTGGGTCACTCAAAAGGTCAATCTCCATTTTCACATTAAAATCACACAAAGCATCAAAGGAAGGCCTAAAGGACACAATACCAGAATGTCGGAGGAGTTTAGTTTGTAAGCTAGCAGATTGGAGTTTAGGCGCAAGGAACGCATAGTTCAAGACATCACCTGCAGAGTATACACCAAGCCCCCCAAATGCAAAAGGTAAGGTGGCAAGCCTCCACTGCCAATCACCAAAACCAGGTCCAGAAGCAGTGACAATAAGCTCCAAAGAAGAACGAAGTGCCGCATCAAAAGAACTTTGAGTACGCTCAAAGACCCGAGGAGAGCATGTGCGCATAGAAAAATAAATATTATTATTATTATTATTTATTTTATTTTATTTATTTTCATTTGAACCCGTATGTTTGAGTGTTTGACCCATGGGGCTCCAAGTATAAGATTCGTTGAGTGGGTAGACCAACGAACTTTGGATGACATAGCCAATGTTTACGGGCGACAATTACAAGTAAACTATTCCATTTCATTTCACACTCTCCCTCGTCTTCTCCGCCCTCACTCCCCCTCCCCATCACCTCTTATTAATTACTACATATCTCTCACTTCATTTCTTCTTCTAACAACAACAATTCCATCACCCCCAAAATTCACACACACTTAAACACCTTCCCAAACACACACAATGGCCTCTTCTCTCCTTCAATCTAAAGTCCCCCTATCCTCCCTCTCATCATCATCAATCTCAGGCACAAAATTCCAACCCCGATTCGCATCACCCGCCGTCACATTCACGCGCCGCACTACCAAAACCTTAACCGTCCACGCCAAAATAAGGGAGATCTTCATGCCAGCTTTAAGCTCAACCATGACAGAAGGTAAGATCGTTTCATGGAACATTTCTGAAGGCGATGTTTTATCCAAAGGCCAGTCTGTTGTCGTTGTTGAGTCTGATAAAGCCGATATGGAAGTGGAGACTTTTTACGATGGGATTATGGCTGCTATTGTTGTCCAAGCTGGTGAGTCTGCCCCTGTTGGTGCTCCTATTGGCCTTTTAGCCGAAACTGAGGCTGAATTGGACGAGGCCAAGGCGAAAGCTGCAAGTTTAGGCGGTGCAGCTGCTCCTCCTCCTCCTGCGCCAGCTCCTGCTGCAGCGCCTGCTCCAACACCGGCTGCACCAGCGGCTGTATCTGCCCCTGTTTCGGCTCCGGTTCCAGGGAAGATAGTTTCGACGCCTTATGCGAAGAAATTGGCGAAACAGCATAAGGTGGATATAAGTAAGGTGGTTGGGACAGGGCCGTTTGGGAGGATTACTCCCGGGGATGTGGAGAAGGCTGCGGGGATTGCGCCTAAGAAAAGTGAGGTTGCGGTTGCGAGTGCTCCTGTGGTGACTAGTTCTGCTGCTGCTGCGGTGAAATCGGCGCCTGTGATTGCTGATGTGCCTGCGGGGGCCAGTGTTGTACCATTTACGACAATGCAGGCTGCTGTGTCGAAGAATATGATTGAGAGTTTGTCTGTGCCGACGTTTCGTGTTGGGTACCCGATTGTAACTGATGCTCTTGATGCTTTGTATGCGAAGGTTGAATTTTTTGAACTTTATTTATGCTGATTTGATAATGTGCGTAGATTTTATAGGTTTTGATAGTTGTGAATTGAATTATTGGGTGTTTAGGTTAAGTCTAAGGGTGTTACGATGACTGCATTGTTGGCAAAGGCCGCTGCTATGGCACTTGTGCAGCACCCTGTTGTGAATGCTAGCTGTAAAGACGGAAAGAGTTTTACTTATAATGGTAGTATTAATATTGCTGTCGCTGTAGCCATCAATGGCGGTTTGATCACCCCTGTTCTCCAAGATGCTGACAAGGTGTGCGATAAATTTGAACGCTTTTCATTTCTAGATACCTATAGGTAGTTTTTTAGAAAGTTAATGTGAATTCATTTGTTCTATTGTAGTTGGATCTTTATTTGTTGTCTGAGAAATGGAAGGAGCTTGTGGAGAAAGCGCGATCCAAGCAACTTCAGCCCCATGAGTACAACTCGGGTATTTACCAAATTATATTAATTTTGAATGGTAATTGGGTATCGTTTATTTACATGAATTGGTATTCAGTTATGTGGTTCGGTTTGCAGGGACTTTTACTCTGTCCAACTTAGGCATGTTTGGAGTTGATCGGTTTGATGCAATTCTTCCTCCTGGGCAGGCATGTGTTATTAAATAGTGTGATTTTGTTGAATTTTTATTAAATTAGGTCTTATTGAATTGTTTGTTTGTTTTAGGGGGCTATTATGGCTGTTGGAGCTTCCAAGCCTACTGCTGTTGCTGATAAAGATGGATATTTCAGCGTGAAAAGTCAAATGACGGTGAGCTTTCTTATATTTTATATGATGTTTTAAGCCCATATGGCCTTCATGACAATGATCTCTATAGAATAAATACTTTGACTGGTAGATTTTCGTTATATGTTTTCTTAACCTTGGCAATCTACATTAGCATGCTTGAAACTAACTTTAACACTTCCCTAATGCAATTATTAGCGGAAAGTAAGTTTATTTACAGCATTATATATTAGATAGCTTAGTCAGTGAATGTTCAGCTTTCTGCATGATCCCCATATATAGGGAAAACTTAGGTCAAATGAATCCGACTGCTAAATTCAGATGTGAGAGTTCTGGTGTCAATGATATAGCAGTAACAAGTAGTATTGCACAGGCAGTCCCCTCACTATGCCAACAAGGCAATGCAACACGTTACACATGCTAAGACTACTTGACAAAAAATTCTATTTTTCGAATCAAGAATATCTCTAGCAACCCCATCTTTATTCTCAGTAACTATAATTATAGTCTCCATCCTTAAAAGAAACCTCCATCTTTCTCCAACCTTTCGATAGCGAGAATTGGCAAGTCAGATATGAACAAATCCCACTCTTGCTAGTTGCTACTGCCTTCTAGTTGATTTTGTTAAAAGATTTATCATATTGGTTATAAATATTAAGCTTCCTAGTAACAAATTGGGTTCGACAGAATTAACTTCCAAACACGTGGTCAACATATAAGTAGGATCAGTGGCTCAATTTTAGTGTTGTTTGTCTAGCCAAATCCTTGCTGGGTCTAAACTCTTACTTTAATTCTTATTTTCTGATTGAGTGGAAAATATTTGTGCTGAAGCAATTGAACTTATTTATATAGTTCAGATGCTCTTGTGCAATATCAGATTTAGCAGCATGAAAAGCTCAAAATTTAGGAGTTAATGAAAAATTACAGTCCAAGTTAGAAAGAAAAAAAGGTTCTGGAGTGATATAAAATTGATGTTTGGTGTGTTTTTATGCCAATCCACTAAACAAGAATACTATTGGCAGCAAGAGTGTGATGCATTGACTGTTTCGTTGTTTTTATATGATGTTACTGCTGAGGGAACCATTGTTTCTTCAGATATATAACATACTTGAATTAGATACGTGAACAGACCTTTCTTGCTATGTGTATTTTCCCATCTTTGTTATCCAATCGGACTTTTTAAATTAGTAGTTATGAAAATAGTTGAGCTAACATTGTCAAATCCATAAGTGGATGTTAAGCTTTGCATAGTCTTATTTTACTACACCTTGGCCCTAATTAGTATTTGGAGCTAAAAACATAAGGCAGAGTATGGAATGTCTGTCAAGTTTTACCATAAAAACAAATGTGCCCTGGATTTTGGTTTTGCTGTAACTTTTGTGAAGCAATGCCTGCAAATTAGTGTAAATCACTGAACTTATTAGAAGTTCGAAACTGAAGCAATCCGTAGCCAGTACAGATGCCTGCGTTAACCTAATAAGAATATAATCATACATCATCATACATAAATCATCATAGCTATTGAGATTACAATTTGTTTTCACTTGTTCCTGTACTAACCTACCCGTGTTGTTCAAACTACTTTCAGGTTAATGTTACCGCTGATCACCGAATTGTATATGGAGCTGACTTGGCTGCCTTCCTTAAAACCTTTTCAAAGATTGTTCAAGAACCTGACAGCTTGACAATGTAAAGTGATCCAACTTTTCCATCCCATTCAAATGATACACAGTGTTGGTGCAGCTAAGAAGCTTTGTTTGCAGCGGTATCATTTCTCAGTTTCTAGCATATGCAATACCATGTTGTACTTCCATTCTTCTATCTTTTTTCTCATTTACCGGATATTCTTTGAGGTGGTTTTGAGCGGGGTCAATAAAGACTTTCACCGAAAAAGGAATTTTATGCCATTTAGATTTAATTTCAGTTTCTATCTTGCTCAGCTTTTTCTTTTAGACAAGTGATTAATTTAGCCATTTGAGAATTATCAATTATATATGCACTGTGAAAGGTAAGACAATGAGATTATTGTGTTTAAGTTGGTATGGGTGTAGTGATGGTGATGCTTTTTTTCCCAACTATTTTGTAGCGACAACAATGGTGATTGCTTTTGCAGATCCATTTGGTTGGAATAAATTTGGCTTTGATATATGTTTTAAATAAATTGGTATAAGAGATGATCCCTTTCACATGGTGATGTAATCTACATTTTTGTTAAAATGTTTATTTAAAATATTATATGTCTGTTATGAAGTTTTTGATATTTATGATTTTGTTTTAATAAAAAAGAGAAATTTAAAGAAGTTGAGGTTGAAGATGAAGGTGGCTAAATAGACCAAAATGCTCTGATGTGCACATGTGATGAAACTTAACGACAATTTTTAACATACTAATGGTCAAAAGATCGGTCCGTTAGAAATAGACAATCACATATACAGGCGGTGTAATTATTAAAGTTAAAAGACGAAATGTGAAAAAAGGTGTAAACCAAAAGGACGAAATTTGTAATTAACTCTTTAAATAATGATGTTTTCTAATGTTGAATATAAGAATGATTGGGAATGGAAACTTGATGAGACGATGATTTGTGTATGACCAATTGACCATAGGATTTCCGAGGTACACAACACGATCCGACCAACAATCCTCAATCCTTTGGCTACTGTAAGTACATTTTTCTCACATTGTTATCTACAGAAATTGAAACAAATATAACATCAAGTCAATCCTATACACTTTAAGTGTAAATAAGCTTTGATTATATCATCTTTTTATGAAATTGTCAAATAGATTTCTGGTGTGCTTGAGTGTTTCAAGTTGGCCATAGACTTTTTTCTCTTCCATAAATTCCTAGTATTGAAAATTAGGCATAATTAAGAAACGATACCCACAAATCTAGGAGTGATCAGTAAGAAAATAGTATCCATGTTTCAGAATGCAAAACAAAATGAGAATTTATAAGATGTTGTCTACTTTGATTTTTAGAAGCTATTGTTGGTTACAAAGTTACACAAGGTATAAATGCTACTAGTATAACTTTCCAACAACGTTGATAACACTAGCATCCTTAGAAATCTAGTACACGACACGTCTTCCACCTCAAACTNAAAAGTCTCATTTCGGCGCTCTTCAAAGGGTTTATTAAGGTCCTGTTTGGTTTGAAGCCCGAGTTCACTTTGGGTGTGGGACTATAGATGGCTGGTTTAAGATTAGGTTTGACTACTTAAAGAATGTTATTTGAAAGTTACTGCAATAAATGATCTTTGTATGAGAGAAGAAAGTGGGGACAACAACATGAAGGATTAGGTTGAAATCCCACATCTCTTGGCGGGGTTTGTAAATCACCAATTATGAGAATGCCATTCCTATTTTAAAACCCAACCCTCTCAACCAAATAACCGCCATCAAGCCCAATCCCACTCCCCATAGCATACGCCTATGAAACAAACGGGCCCTGAATTTCACCGTGTTCCTCGTGTGTGGTTTCTTCCATTCATAAACTTAAAAAGTCCATATCCTTAGTATAATAGAGCTTTTGGTAAAAGCAAGTTGGATGCATGAAACAATGGATGTAGGTTTTGTGTTGGTGTAGCTAAATAATTTTCCCTGAATGTTGAAATGTTAAAAATCGGTAAGGCATACAGCATAAACTACAAACTGGTCTAGTTATAACAAGCAATAGAGTTGAATGGAAACCCGTTTTTAAATGAAAAACTTGTGCAAGAACTGAAGAAAACAATGAACCGAACGAAGAGCACTCCGTTGGAGCACGGGAGCATTAGTGTTTTGGATCATTCACTCACTTGACCCATAGACTAATGACAATTATTTGAATTAAATGTGGATCCTTTCAAGTATGCTAGACTGCCTAAGTAAACCGACAGATAGCTCAAATTGATCCAACTTAATGGATTTGGGACAAAATTTGTGATTTCTACCAGAAAATGTTCCGTAATGCTTTTCTACCTAAAGAATGTTATGCTGATATTGTTGTTATTCTACCCAAAGAATGGTGTGCTAATTTTAACACTTGATAAGTATATTAATCTGATTTATAATGAAATTTCCATATCGAACACACAAGTTTGAGCCAAGCCTCTCTAATATATTTGAAGCTATTGTGATACGTGAAATATATGTTATCTGAAATCATTTTCATTGGACATTTACAAGCTCTGTTGTAATTGTTAAGAAATAGGACTCATCAGATATCAGGTATTAACCTCAAGGACTAACTTGGTATGTTTTGTATTTCAGGCTTAGTCCCTTTGGATCAAGCTGAAGCTATGTTGGATAATAAAGGGTGAATGTTGCTATGTTGTCAAAGATATAAGGCTCATGCATAAAGATTGAAGCATGGAAGGACCATAGTGCTAATCCTCAAGGACCATATTGCAACTATGCTGAAGATATACTCCCGTTGGCTTGTCTCTTTTGTGACATCACACCCTAGCCGTTTTCCTTGTCTTCTCCCTGGAAAACGACTTATGCTTGGTGGTTCTCTATATATATGCTACTCTCTTGCTCTCTGAGATATAGAAGAAAATACACTACTCTCTCTTGTATTTGGTTCAGTTCAGTATCTTGATTGAGATCAAGTATTTGTAATTTCTGTTTAAGAACAGTTTGGTTATTTGGTTTGTAAACTTATTTTCATTAATTAAAGTATTCAAGAATCATTAGATTCTATTTTTCTACATGGTATCAGAGCGCCAGGTTGTAAAAAACTTGCTCTGATTATCGATTAAAAATTTTAGGGTTTCAAAAAACTTTGGGGGTTTTTTCTCAAACTTATTGTTATTATCAAATTAACTAAGTTATTGTCCAGATCTAAAGGTTTTTTTTTGTGAAACGCCCAATTTTTTGGAAAATTAGGGTTTGGTGATTCGTGGATCTGGGTTCTGGGTTCGTGCTGTGTTTCTGCTATATCTCTAGACTAAGTGAATCTAGAGTATAGTAGAGCTACTATTCCGCCGCTGATTATCTTATGCGTGCTCTGTAACACCTCTCACGCTCTCTCTTTTAATTTATGCTCTTTACTTGTCTGTTTAGATTGACGGGGAGTAGGATTTGAGGTTGTTGGAAGTTGTTTTTGTTGTGGTTTTGTTGCTGCTTAGCTGCTTACTTGTTTGCTTCTTGTTTGTGGTTTTGCTGTTTGATTGTTTTTTAGTTTCTGCTTATTGTTGGTTTGCTTGTGTGCGCCCTTGACCTACCACTCTAGTGGCAAGGAAAGCCTGGGAACTTCTTTCTTTTTTGTGTGCTTGTGAATGATATTTGATTCATTATGTCTGTACATGGTTACACTGATGATGAATTTGAACCTGATAATAATGTCACCTTAATCAGTAAACTGGACTTAAGTCACCCATTACATCTTCATCCTAATGATTCAGCTTCTTTGACTGTGGTTTCTATAAAACTAAAGGGAACTGAAAATTACAATGTTTGGTCATGTGCTATGCTCTTAGCTCTTGAGGGTAAAAACAAAACTGGCTTTATTGATGGTACATGTAGGAGATCTAATACTGATGAAGTGTTGGGTAGACAATAGGACAGAGTTAATGCTGTTGTGTTGGGATGGATCTTGAATTCCATCTCAGAAGAATTGTTTCTTGGTCAAATTTTTTCAAAAAATGCTAGTGATGTTTGGAATGAATTAAAAGATACTTTTGATAGATTTGATGGGTCTGTGACTTTTAACCTGCATCATAAGATAAATTCTTTATCTCAGAATGGTACTAGTGTTTCTGAATACTTTAACAAACTGAGTACTTTATGGAAACAATTTGATGCTATGGTTAAACTTCCTAGGTGCACTTGTCATGCTGCTGATGATTTTAAAAGGCATAATCAACTTATGAAACTTATGCAATTTTTAATGGGTCTGGATGATACTTACATGAAAATTAGAAGCAATATATTATCTAGAGATCCTTTGCCTGATGTGAAAGGTGCCTATGCTATTATCTGTAGTGAGGAGTCACATAAAAATGTTGTTGCTGGAAGACTAGTAGAACTCATAATTCTGCTTTCTCCTCTAGAATTGTTAATCAATCTAACCAACCTACTGTTACACCTATTAATCAGACCAATAATGTCTCTGCCAACTTTAATAGAGCCTCTGATTATAGGAGAAATGTTGGTTCTGGTTCTACTCTTGTTTGTGAACACTGTGGTTTTAATGGTCATACCAAAGAAAAATGTTTTAAGCTGATTGGGTTCCCTCCAAATTTTGGAAAAAAGGGTAACAATTACAGATCTCAGAACAACAACAAAAAATTTTCTAACAATAACTCTGTTGCTTCTGGTTCTGGTTCATCCTCTGGCTCTAGTCCCTCTGGTTTTACAGATGAGCAACTTTCTACTCTCATTTCTCTCATCAAAGAAAATTCCATAACTGGAAAGAATGTGCAGGCCAATATGGCAGGTACTGTGTATAATCATAGCAAAGTTTTTAATCAAAACTTCAACAAGTTTTTCTGTTCCAATAATAATGCTCACTCTAAAATGGTTTTTAATAGTAAAGTAGTTGATTCTGGTGCCAACCAACATATGACATACTCAGATAAAGAATTGGTTAATGTTATTGACATTTCACATCTTAAAATAAAGGTGGGGCATCCCAATGGGACTGAAGCGATTGGAAATCTCAAATTATCTAATTCTTTAACTCTATTTGATGTATTGGTTATCTCAGAATACTGCATTACCTTGATCTCTGTTCATAAACTTGCAAAAGATAATCAAGTTTTAGTTGCCTTTGATGAGAGTAAATGTTATTTTTTGAATCAGGATTTGAATCAACTAAGAGTTCTGGGGACTGGTAACCAGTGTGATGGTTTATATTTTTTCAATAATCAAGGTACTCAATCTGATATTGTGGATTCTAGAGTTACTGCCTGCTTGTCTCAACATGACTGGCACTGTAGGCTTGGTCATCCTGCAGAAACAGTCTTAAATATCTTAAAAGATTCTTTAAAAATTGACTCCAAACTAAAACCAGTGGTTTGTGAAATTTGTCATAGAGCCAAACAAACCAGAAAACCTTTTCCACTAAGTGCTCATATCTCTAGTGCATTAGGTGACCTGGTTCACTTAGACTTATGGGGGCCATATAAAATTCCTAGCTCTGAAGGATATAAGTATTTTTTGACTATTGTGGATGATTACACTAGAGCTGTTTGGGTTTATCTCATTAAAACTAAGGATGAAGTTTCTTATTACATTATTGTGTTTTATAACTTGATTGAAAATCAGTTCAATAAGAAAATTAAGGTTTTTAGAAGTGATAATGGAACTGAATTTGTAAATCAAACTGTTAACAAACTCTGTGTTGATAAAGGGATAACCCATCAGACCTCTTGTGCTTACACTCCACAGCAAAATGGCATTGCTGAAAGGAAACATAGGCATCTCTTGAATGTTGCTAGATCCCTTATGTTTCAGGGGGAATTCCTTTGAAAATGTGGTCTGAATGTGTTCTAACTGCTACTTATCTTATTAACAGACTTCCCTCATCTGTGCTTAAAGGAAAATCTCCCTATGAGTTGATATATAATGAGAAACCTGTGCTTGATCACTTGAGAGTGTTTGGTTGCTTATGTTTTGCTACTATCTTGAATGACTCTGATAAATTGAGTAGCAGATCTGAGAAATGTGTTATGATAGGATATTCTAATGTTAAAAAAGGTTATAAGTTATATAGTCTTGATAAGCATCAATTCATATTCTCTAGGGATGTTCAGTTCTATGAATATGTGTTTCCATTCAAAGGTTCTAACACTGATATTGAAGATGCTACTTCTGAAAATGTCTTTCAAGACTTAAACTTTTTTGATTTGGAATATCCTGAGATACCCGATGATGATGAGAGTAGCCTGAATAGTGATTATAAATCACAAAGTGAGGGCAACTGCTCTCCTTTATCTGGCAGAATTTCTATCACTAAACAAAACAGTGATAATGTTTTTGCCGATAAGGATGAGATGGTTGCTACACTTGAAGAAAACAACAATTCTGAGGGTAATTTGAATCAAGATTCAAATCTAAATGCTCAGGAAGAAGCACCTTTGAGAAGGTCTTCTAGACCCTCTGTCTTTCCAAAAAATTATAATGATTTTGTTGTTGACTCTAAAGTCAAATATAGGCTTGAAAAGGATGTTAACTACTCTAAATTAAACTCTGAAATTTTTTGCTTCACTACCCAACTTAACAAAATCAGTGAACCAAAATCTTTCTTTGAAGCTTCTAAATATCCTCACTGGATTAATGCAATGAATGATAAAATGGAAGCTTTGAATAAGAATGATACTTATGAAATCACTGAGCTACCTCCTGGTAGAAAGGCCATAGGTAACAAATGGGTGTGGAAAATTAAATTTAAATCCAATGGAGAAGTTGATAGATATAAAGCTAGACTTGTTGTCAAAGGCTGTAATCAAAAGGAGGGAGTTGATTTTGAAGAAACATTCTCTCCTGTAGTCAAAATGGTTACTATTAGATGTTTGCTTGTTGTTGCTATTCATAACAGTTGGCCTGTTTTTCAGCTTGATGTTAATAATGCCTTTCTTTATGGTGACTTAAAAGAAACTGTTTATATGAAATTGCCTGAGGGTTATTTTTCTAAAAATGATACCAGGGTTTGTAGACTTAAGAAGTCTTTATATGGTTTAAAACAGGCTCCTAGGCAATGGAATGCTAAATTGACTGCTGCTCTTATTGAAAATGGTTTTAGTAAAAGTAAATCTGATTACTCTCTCTTTACTAAGTCTGATAATGGTGTGTTTCTGGCATTACTGGTTTATGTTGATGACATTATCATTACTGGCAATAGTGTTACTGAGATTGAAAAGTTTAAAGCCTTTCTTAATTCCAAGTTCATGATCAAGGACTTAGGAAAATTAAAATACTTCCTAGGCATTGAAGTTAATGATACTAATGATGGTATTTGTATCAACCAAAGAAAATATTGTCTTGATCTGTTATCTGAATATGGCATGCTTGCTTGTAAACCTGCTAAAACTCCTCTTCAGTCCAAACTTGTCTTAATCAATGAAGCTACTGATGATGATCCCATTCTTGATAACATTACTGACTATCAGAAACTCATTGGTAAATTGATTTACTTGACTAACACCAGGCCTGATATCTCTTATGCTGTTCAATGTTTAAGTCAGTTCATGCATTGTCCTCTTAAGTCTCATCTCAGAATTGCTTTCAAGATATTAAGGTATCTTAAAGGATCTCCAGGTATGGGCATTAACATTCCAAAAGGCTCAGGTATGTCTCTAATGGCTTACTCAGATGCTGACTGGGCAAAATGTCAAATTACCAGAAGATCTGTTTCTGGCTATTGTGTGTTCTTGAATGATACCCTTGTTTCTTGGAAAAGCAAGAAACAATCTACTCTCTCTAAATCTTCAACTGAAGCAGAGTATAGAGCTCTTGCTTCAGTTACTAGTGAAGTTATTTGGATTCTAAAAATTTTAAAGGATTTGAATCTTGAAAATTTTCTTCCTGTTTCACTTCACTGTGACAGCAACTCTGCAATTAAAATTGCAGCCAACCCTGTTTTTCATGAAAGAACCAAACACCTTGAAATTGATTTACACTTTGTTAGAGAAAAGATTTTAGATGGTGTGGTCAAAACTGTTAAAGTGGATTCTGCAAATCAAATTGCAGATATCCTTACTAAGGGGTTGGATACAGATCAACATAAATTCTTGGTTAAAAAATTGGGCCTAATAGATCTTTACCAGATATCTGATGAAGGGGGGATGTTAAGAAATATGACTCATCAGATATCAGGTATTAACCTCACGGACTAACTTGGTATGTTTTGTATTTCAGGCTTAGTCCCTTTGGATCAAGCTGAAGCTATGTTGGATAATAAAGGGTGAATGTTGCTATGTTGTCAAAGATATAAGGCTCATGCATAAAGATTGAAGCATGGAAGGACCATAGTGCTAATCCTCAAGGACCATATTGCAACTATGCTGAAGATATACTCCCGTTGGCTTGTCTCTTTTGTGACATCACACCCTAGCCGTTTTCCTTGTCTTCTCCCTGGAAAACGACTTATGCTTGGTGGTTCTCTATATATTTGCTACTCTCTTTCTCACTGAGTGATTGTGTATATAGCCGGACAGTTGCTTAATGATCCGGACGGAAATATCCGGACGGAAATATCCGGACGGTCTCTGCCGGACAACCCGGACAAGACGCCGCCTTCAACCCTGATTTCACGGGTCAATGTCTGCCACGTGGAGGCCTATGCTGACATCAAAGCATGGGACAAGATGGTGCGCCGCACCCTGTATGTCAGGAACAGTGGCCTACTCGTACTATGCACTGTTCCGAACAGTAATCAGGTACAATTTGGAGTAGTATAAATACTTCTCATTTACTCACTTATATTTTTAGCATTTACTGCATATTTACACACACACATTTATTACCACCAACCCATACTTACTCTCACGCCGGAGCTTGGTCCTGGGTACAAAACCCGGGGCGAGGCTAACGCGTTTATTGTGATCGCAGGTTATAGCCTTGACCAGCCATCGTCCGAAGGACTTCGCAAGGGACTTCGTAAGGTGACAAGGTTTTACACAAACAAATTGGCGCCATCCGTGGGACCTTAACATTCGATCTACCCAGGTTATAGAATGACAGGTCTCGGTCCGGGAACCTCCGGACATGAAGAAAATGATGCCCTCACGACGAGGGAACAAATCGAGGGGCATCTGTCTGCCCTCAAGGAGCTGTTAGCGGCTCACAACCGAAGGGAGAATGTTCCTCCCATCCGATTAAACTTTGATGACATGGGTCTCGACAATGACGGAGGTCGAGACCGGAGACGAGGAGGAATAGTTACTGGGGAAAGAGTGTCTGACGAGGATCTGGGAAAACCCTTTAAGGAGCTATCTAATTCGCCGTTGACTCGTCGACTCTTAGAGTTCTCAGCCCCGGAACACAAGATGCCGTCCCACATTAAACTTTATGACGGGTCATCGGACCCGGAGGATCACCTCACCAGATTCTCCGGAGCAGCCATGCAAGGGTCATGGCCTATGCCCGTATGGTGCCGTATGTTCCAACAGACGCTGGATGGCAGCGCCCGGGGATGGTATGACAAGCTCCCTTCCGGAAGTATTGACGAATGGGCTGACCTACGTTACCAGTTTGTCACTCGATTCTCCTCCAGGAAGAAGTGCTTCAGGGACCCCACCGAAATTACCAAAATCACAAGGAATGCAAATGAATCTCTCCCCGAGTTCAAAGAGAGATGGACCACGGAGTCCGGGTTCATACAGGGAGTCCCGGAAGTTATGAGAATTTCGTCCTTCATGGACTCTTGCAAGAATCCGGAACTAGCTAAGCGGTTCGCTGATCGGGTGCCCCGAACCGTGGATGAGATGATGAGGCGGGTTGATGATTTTGTTAGGGCCGAAAAAGCCTTTGCGAGTACGGAATTACCGCAAGGAGAAAAGCCGGAGATGTCGAAGAAATCGCGGGGGGAAGTTTCCGAAGGGACGATAAACCGTTTCGGGGGTCTTACGGGGCAGATAGACGACATAATGAGGGTAGATCCAATCACTCCGGACGTGAGGGATACGCCCCATATCGGCACAGGGACAAGGCACCTCTACTTCCGCCTAGAAATGACTATCAGCCGCGCCCGCATAACCCTCCTCCAAGACTGACTTTAAACTCCCTCTCCAAGCTCCCCAAAGAAATATTAGCGACGGAGCGTCAGCTACAACTGCCCCAACCTAAACCCATGAATTACCCTCCACTAAAGGAAAATCAAGACAAATACTGTGACTACCATATGGAAAAGGGTCATCACACGAACGACTGCAGACAGCTGCAAAGACAGTTGGAGGAGGCACTCGAATCAGGAAAGCTAAACCACCTTATTAAGGATGTTAGGCAAAAAGGAGCGGGACCGAGAAGGGATGAACCACAGAAGGGAAAGATTATCAATATGGTCCGAACCCATTCGGAAGGAAGGAAAAGGAAGGACAGGGAAGTCACGGAGGATTGGATGAACGTGCCAATAGCGTTCCCACCGGTGCTCACGAACGACGTCTCCGACGAACCCCTCATTGTTGAAGCAGTTATAGAAGGATATTTGGTCCGGCGGGTCTTCGTAGACGAGGGGGCTTCCGTAGAAGTCATGTTCGAACATTGCTTCAACAACTTACACCCCTCTATCAGGTCTCGACTAAAACCCACTCGCACAGACTTACTGGGTTTCTCCGGCAACGTCACGAAGCCGTTGGGAAAGTTAGAAATGGATGTTGAATTTGGAGACGGGGGTCTGTCTAGGAAAACGACAATGAAGTTCACAGTGATACGGGCTCCATCCCCCTACAATGTGATCCTCGGGCGAAGCGGGTTAAAGGCTCTCCGAGCGATCCCATCAACAATCCATGCAATGATGAAGTTCCCAACACCAAGGGGTATCGCCACGTTGGTTACCCGGTCAGTTGCAATATCGGAATGTAGAAGGCTGGAAGACAGGCAAGCATCCCCAGACGAGGTGGCGGAGCGCCAAGGGGATCGCCCCCCAGAAGAAATAATGGTCAATCCGGCATACCCCGATCAGCTGGTCACCATTGGGGGAAATTTGACTGAAGAATGCAAAACTCTT
>LBNU01015587.1:69500-92964 GCA_014162995.1 Artemisia annua
GAATAACAATAACAACTTTAAATGAAAAACAAGAAGATGGAACAGAAAATGCTTACCGTACAGGACTCTTAAATCAGGTATCGGGGCACTACGTGCACGATTTTGCCAAAGCTTACCCATTCTCAAGATCTTTACCAGTGAAACTAATGTTCTCCTTGAAAGAAATTGATACCCGTATATAAAGTATTGCTCTAAAGGACTAAATTTGTAAAACAAAACACTGGCAACTGAAGTTATTGGCGGGAAAGGGGTAAAATGACGAAACTACCCTCATGGACGTGGCACTTAACAAGAAAATTAACGGAAAAGGCCTCTCGGTGGCGATTTTGCGAAAATGTGGAACGTGGGTGGCTTTTTTGCGCTACTTTTTGTCTCGGTCCCATTTTTGCGAAAATGTGGAACCTGAGGGACTATTTTTGCAATTTACCCTAGTTTTAATCTTGTATTTTTACAATTAATCCTAGAATGAGAAAGAAGCTTAACTTTGTTAACAATAGTGTCTTTCCTAAGAGGATGCGGATCAAAGCATACTTTGTTCCTATATTGCCAAATGAACCATCCGGCTGTTTGAATGACTGCATCAAAACAACATCTTTGCGAGTTTGTTAGTTGCACCGTGTCTGCTCATGAGAATAAGTCAATAAGAGTATTTGGATACTCATCGAGCCCTCACCAATTATTAATCATGATTTAGAGGTTACTTGCAAACTCATAGGCTAAAATAAGTGTTGGGCGGGTTCTAAGGCATAGTCACAAATAAGACACCACGTAAAATCAAGATCAATTTCACAAAGACCTTATACTAAACAAAGCAGACAATAAATAACTAAACTATATACAAGTAAAACATTTGTTCGAAAAAGCAAGAAAAACATCTCACAGTGTATTATTTACGCCTAATTCCCTCTATATACTAAAGGAGGGGAAATATGTTTTCGTGCCGGAATAAAAAATTGAACTCAAGTTTAAAATATTCGATTGCCTATAGGAATAGGGCATCGTGCCTCAATAAAAAATTCGGATTAAAAAACATATGAAATATTTAGTATGCACCGGCCTTATCCTTCCACCATCTTCCAGATCCAACTTTCCCACCGCCTATTTTCCAGATTCATCGTCGACGACCATTTGCTTCAACTCTTGATCTGATGGGTTTCATCAATCGGCTCGGATAATGAAGAAGAAGGTCGGAGGTTCTTCCCTGAATTTAAGCAAACATATACTACTCTCAAATCCCCTTATTTTGGTAAGTTTATCAGGTTTTATTTTTGACATCATGGAATTATTTGTTTTAATAGGTGATTAGGGGAAAAGGGTTTCTGTTTAATTTGGTTGTTTGGTTGGTGAATTTGTGATTTGGGTTTTTTCACTGTTGCAAATAGTCGTTTGTTACCATTCAAGAAAGATGGGTGGTAATTTTGGTTTGCGAATTTTGCTTTTATTTTTGATAATACGTTTCTTTTGAATGTTTCAGTTTTACATTTAATTGTATGTTTCAGTAATCTATCATCATTTTGTTACGTTCTTTGGTAACAGGAAAGATTAGGAGCTCGCAGGGCTTTTTTGTGCATTCGAAGCGAAAGTTGAGAAGGGGATGCATTTGGTTCGAGGTATTTTTTTTTTCTTTTTTTTTTTTAAAATTTTTGTAAATTGATTTTATTGTGTGTTTTGTATTGTCTGAAGTTTTGGAATTAGGCAACGTTTATTTTTTCATGTTTACTTCAATTGCGGCTACATAAACTTGCAGGTGATGGTTTATGAACTAGATGATGATGTTGATGGGGATTATTTTCGGATGTTTATGTTGGTAGAATTGGGGGTATTAAGTTGAGGAGATGCGGTTTTTTCTTTGTTTCTGATTATTTGAAAAATGGTGATGGGTTTTGTTTACTTTTTGATTTTGGTTAAGTATTGATACAATGGTTATAAGTTTTTTGATTGTTAGTTTTATGTAAAAATCTCATTAAAAGGTATGATGTTTTACACGTACGCCGTCGTCGATTGTATAGTTAAAAAATGTTACTGGTGTAGCATATTTTTTATTTGTGTTTTATATGGAAGTTACAAATTTCAGTTTACTAACTTTCTAAATGCTGTTATCATTTTAGGTGCACCCACATATTGAGAAGGAAAGATTTGCTCAATAGTGAAAGAATCTGCATCTCGGAATTTGACATAAAAGAAGAGGTCAGGTCTATCATTCCTTCGTTTTTTCAAATCTGAAAATTTATGAGTATTGTTTATGAAAGGATTTTGTAGTTGAATACTTAATGTCTTTGGATTTGGTAGCAATTTTATATTTAATCTGTTCAAAAAATAGGAGGTCCAAACTGAAAAGCTCTCTGTTGATTGCCTTTGGTTGGTGGCTTATGCATATGGCGCGAGTGAGAATCACAGTGTAACGCTTTATTTTTCTTGCAGCTGCATACTAGCAATGCGGATACAGTACAAGCTTTGAAAAAACTTACAGGTGTGTACTTCTCCCTGTAGATCTATTTATCCAACTGGGTGTTCGAATGTCATGGCTGATTCGCTGCGATTGGTGCAGAATCCCGACATGTTAACTTCATAGACCTGAATGGAAAGAGTGGTTCGTTCTTATTTGGGACAGATCAAATGAAACATCAGCTTTTGTATGAGCATTTTGGTTGGGTCGTGTAACATCGAATCGGAAGGTTAATAGACTTTTTGAACATTTTACCTGATGTGTTCTA
Organism: Artemisia annua; assembly: GCA_014162995.1. Classification (NCBI taxonomy): domain Eukaryota; kingdom Viridiplantae; phylum Streptophyta; class Magnoliopsida; order Asterales; family Asteraceae; genus Artemisia; species Artemisia annua. The sequence goes on from LBNU01015587.1 coordinate 72,215, forward strand.
TATAGCTTGGTATATGCTTAACTATTTTACTGCTATAATTAACTTTCTGTTTTCTTTTCACAACTCATTAGGAACACAGGAGAAGTTTGAGCTGCGCATTAATGGAGTGAATGGAAATCAGATTTGTGGACCTTTTTTTGGATGTAAATAATATACACTGTTCATTTCATTTATAGTGTTTGTCTTTGTGATTGTTTTGTTTTTTACTTTCCGCTTAAATCTCTCATTTAGCATATTCATATAATTATTTTTGCATTTCAGGAGTTTGTACCTGAAATTCCATAAAAGGTTGCAGTTGGGCTCACTTGGCAGGCTGCGCATAACATGGTTCATGTGACTCTTAGTCCACACCCTGGTCAGCTACTTGGGCGGTCGTGGTTTAATTCATGCGGCTACCCACTTCAATATGGTTTGTCCTCATATTGATTCAAACCTTTTGTTGGTCAATTTCTGTTTTCATTTCTGTTTATCGGTTTACTGTGTTGGAGGTTTCAGTTACCGTTTTTTAGAGGTTTTCATTTCTGTTTATCGGTTTACAGTCCTTTTTTAGTACAACAGTGATTTTAATGAAAAAAAATACCACTTATGTGAACGAAAAATGGTCAATAGTGGAGGACTTCCTTACTGGGTGAATTCGGATGGGGGGTATTGACTGTCGCCCCAATCGACTGTCTAAATTTTATCAGTAGTAAAGATACTTTTAATTTAAGTAAATTATAAGTAATATGGTTATACATGGAATGCTCTTACTAATAGAAGTAGTGCTGGGAAGAAATTAGCTTAAGCCTCCTGGAGTGCCTAACGAAACCTATGAAATTAGCTTTCGTTTGGTATAATGGCAGTGGCTACTAATACATTGACCGACATCTTCAGGTTTTGCCCTGCTCCTCAACAGTTTTATTATTTTCTAGAATTTTCATTAGTTTTGAGATTTCATAAGTTTTATTATATATATAATTGGTTCTTCATTTTGTAGGCTACAGATAAATATCCATATGTTCCTGGTCACGGAGTTTACTTTACAAGGTAACTTCGAGTTTTTACTATTTATTTTATGTCATTGTATGTATTTTGTAGTTAATGTGACTTCTTTTATTTCTTTCTATGTATGACTATGTGTATATGTGATTAATAATTGCTTTTCAAAATTGATTAACTACTTTATTGCATGCTTTGCATAATCAGTATACATGGTCATAGCGACCTCTAAAATATGCAAACACCTCATAAGATCGTCAATTTGCAGGAAAAAAAAGGAATCAGTAACAGTTTCCTCATTCCGTGATGCAGCTACTATATGTGTGGGATCATTCGAGCGGAAACTCAAGGTAAATGAAATTCTTCCATTTTTTTCCCTACCGTTGGAAAAGATGGTATACAATGATACTTACTACTTTATTTCTTTCTTTTCTTTTTTTGGGATTTTTGTTGCCAATTTTTCTAAACGTCTATATATTTCTAATTCATTGCAGGTTATATTCGAGTATTGGACTTTAAAAGTAAACAGCTTATATGCAGAGGAAGGCAACATCCTGACTTTATTCACTCTAAGGAGGTAAACTATTTGACTTTTAGAAGAATTGTTCATTTATGAGTGACTGGTATGTCGTTCACTTTTACTGTTGTTCATTCGGCCAAATGGGCGAATAAGTTAGCGAGTAAAAATGGTCCTTTTTTTATTCAGCATAACCGTTCGACCCATTTGCATATGAATGGTGGATTTGGGTGATACTATATCTTTAACAAGGCAAATGGATAACTAAAAATTTAGCTATAGAAGAAATAGGTAAACTGGGTTGAACAGGTAAGGGCCAGTCTACCCCAACGTGAATTGACCTCTACAAACTTAGTCTATTTTTTTTATCTTTCACCCAACCATGATTTATTCATTCCCCACTTCTTATTCACGTTATTCTCAATAATGGCATGGTTGTTCTTCCGGCATGTCAATTCTGGCATCGTCTTTGAAGAGTCATCATTCCATGAAATGTTTTCATGTTTGATTTCTATATCACCTTCGAGTGGATTACTAACATATACCGACCAACGTAACTGACGCACTTCATGCTACCATGACATTATTTTAGGTTTTATTCAACAAATGGCAACTAGCGCTTTAACTATTTGTGAAGTAACAGTTGCTATTTTGGCACTTGCATTTGGTATTTTTTTATTATTGGTTGAATGGTTTTTTGCAAAATATTAACCTCACCATTCTATGTTGCAGGTGTCAGATGTATGCTCAAAGGCAGGTGGCGATGAGAACTAAGGTAGGTCCATGTTGTATAATGCTTAATGGGTCTAAGGGATCACGCGTCAATAATCAATATGCTTGGTTTAAAATGTGACGATCGTTTTTTTCGTCTACCACACGTTTGTAAATCTTGCCACATAAATACCATGTTATGTGTTCTACGTATTTGACATGTTTGCCATTAAAACAAACGACCCACTTAAACGGATTGAAATATCAACCTCTAAAGTTGAGATTTCTGTTTTTTTTATCAGGTGGGAATTGTCGGACATGTGCAGGCGAACCTTTTGTAGGATGGTACCAACAAAGCCAAAACGACAGCACTGCAGTGCAACTATGCCAGGTAAGTTTATATTTTATAGGAGTGTTTGCCATTGCATTATGAATGTGATTACGTGAAATTGAGATGGGAATTGGTATTGTGTTATGAGCTTTAAGTGCCTTTTCTGAACTTTAGTAATGAATTGGAATGTTAACCCATAGATGTTTTGAATTTGCCCTAACCTCTTATAGTATTTAACGGTAGAAGCATATCCAAACGCTATATTATGACTGTGTTTGTTATTATTATTTGTTTCTTAACCGCTATGAAACCACAGTGCTAAACATCTCTGTCACGTGAGTATTTCCAGTGAAAGTAAAGACCTAACGGTGTTTGACTTATCTACGTTGCTTTTATATATTGAACTGAAACTTATGTGATAGCTGAACATTGAGTGTATAAAGAACCCTTAATTTTGTAAAAACCAATAATAGTTAACTATAGAGGATATGTGAAATAGGGAGAACCAACCTACCAAAATTGAACTGCAATATCTGCAGCGTCTCACTTGCTCCTAATTCACAGCGAAACAAATTATAAGAAGATTGCTATTATTAAATGATTATGCGTCTTATTTATGCAAGTAGCAAAGCGACCTACCTACAGGCTATTTGGCTTACTAAAAATAGAATTCATAATTTAATAGACCATGAAGGTTCGGGTGGTCTATTTCGCTTGCGTCCGCATATTTTTAGTACAAAATGCACAGTTAAAAAATGATTCTTAATGTGTAGGTATATTGAGAAAAAAGCTTACAAGTTCATTCTTTAGGCCCTTATTGCCATTAGCTTATCAGCGTAAGCCAATAAAAAACGATACAGTTTAACGTTGATTTTGATATGGAAATTTGGCTTTTGGGTACAGATTAAACACACGCTTAATACGGCTGCAGGCATATGGCATGGATGGAACTGGAGATCAGAATGTGATCCACTTCTGTCTTCTTATCAGTGTTTAACTATGCAAAGTTACTATTAGATAATATCAGGATTTGTTACACTTCAACAATAGTATGGTTTTATAATGTAAGTTTCATACAACATTGGTACTGATATATATGAACTTTAAAGACTTTAAACAACTATGAAGTTAAGTTTTTTGGTTATACATTCATATATTGGTAGTATGAAGTATGGTATGAAGTTTGTACAGCCGCCTTTTGTAAAAGCCAGCAATTTTTTGTGTTTGTCAGAATCTATAATATAAATACCAGGCTTCCTAAAACTGTTTCAATTGCCAATGCCAGTTTTACACTCGAAACGAGCAAAGAATATAGCAGACGACTCCGTCCAAACATATAAATAAATGACGACCAAATTTTTTTTTAACAAAACGGATAAAAAAATTTGCTTCAGCTAGACCCGCTGCAACGCAGCGGGCTTCCCACTTGTTATAAACTATTACTCTATTTATAAAAGTGTAAAATAAAAAATGAATGAATTTTATGTGTCACAATGCATGATGAGTCAAGAAAAAATGTTAAAGGGAAATACGGAGTGTCATTTTCCTTTAGAAGCGTGTGTTTATAGTTTGTTTATTGTGCTCAAACTTTTTTTGGATAAACATGACGTGTATTAAAAAATTGTAAAGACGAAATGTCTTTTGCCCAAGTGGTATATAAGTTACCCATTAACCTAGAGGTAGTGAGTTCAAGTCTCATCAGATACATGTGAGATAGGTGGCATCGTTCGTAAAATTTGCCGTTCTAAAAAATTAAAAATAAATAAAATAAAATAAAATCGTAAAGTGGGGAGGATTTCCTGGAATAAGATTCCATTATTTTTTGTCAAAATTCGAAACCGCCTATGGTGTGGGGTACACTAAATTGCGATACTCAAAAAGACATTATTCCCATTAGTTGTTGTATAACGATTTGACCTCATGGACCTATCATGATTCCATTAAAACATCTCCACTAAAGACTGTTTTTCATGGTTTATAGTCGACAAGTACCTTTCAACGTGTTGAATTTAGAGTTAATTAAATAAATTGTCCTTGTGGTTAAAAAAAAAGAAAAAGAAAAAACTAATCTTTTATATAGTAAAAGAATTACATCATTTCAAATTGATTTTACAAAACTAATCTTAGTGGAAAAAAAATTGGATCAATAGAAAAGCTCGATTTTGACACATAAGCACGAGCAATATGATTTGCCAATAAAGTCAAAATTGAATTGATTTTGATCGAACTTTAATAAATTTGATAGAGAAATTGATTGAGGAAAAAAACACATAAAAATATAGGTATGAAATTTATGAAAATAAAAACTTAAAAAAAAAAAGGAGGTAATTAATAAAACATTAGTGGTTGAATTTTAAATATATTATATAGAGTTAAATGCAAAATTATAAATCTCCATGTTTTTTTGATAACTTTAGATAATAAACAAATAATCCCCTACACTTTATACCCCCTACACTTTATAATATGAACTTTGTTTATAATTACATGAGCATTAGTATTAGCTTGAGACTGCTATCCATTAAACTTACAAAATTTTATAAATATACGAATTAGGTTTAATATATGTTAAATATTTTTAAAATAAATATTAGTTTTAAACTTTCATCTATTAAAATATTCTTTTTACAATGTACGTTAAATAAGGACTCATGTTATCCTATTTAAAAGTTTAATATATGCGTACACGGATTTAAATATTAAATAAGGCTAAAGTATTATTAACGGTAATATAAATATTGAATTTTAATCACAAGATACTGTGATATGAAAATAAATATACGCGATTGTACTTATAACAACGATTCATCTAATTATTATTTAAAGTGTATATACGGATATCCTAAGAACATTTTTAAAAAACTTTACGGAGTATATTTTAACTTCATCAGCTCATTATGTGCTACTAAACTCGCACATTTGGTACAACATGATACCAATTGTTAAAAGTTAAACAACAATATCAACCACAACATTTATGTCGGCTAAATAAAAGTTTATATACGAATATATTTTAACTATAACAACGACATCGCTCGTGCTACTAAACTCGCACATTTTATACAACATGATTTCAGATATGCGATTGTACTTATAACAACGACTCATGTAATTATTATTTAAAGTTTATATACGAATATCTGGAAAAACATTTTTANACTCGCACATTTGGTACAACATGATACCAATTGTTAAAAGTTAAACAACAATATCAACCACAACATTTATGTCGGCTAAATAAAAGTTTATATACGAATATATTTTAACTATAACAACGACATCGCTCGTGCTACTAAACTCGCACATTTTATACAACATGATTTCAGATATGCGATTGTACTTATAACAACGACTCATGTAATTATTATTTAAAGTTTATATACGAATATCTGGAAAAACATTTTTAAAAAACTTTACGGGGTATATTTTAACTTCATCAACGCTCATTAAGTGCTACTAAACTCGCACATTTTCTACAACATGATATCAATAGTTAAGTTAAACAACAACATCAACCTCAACCTCAACATCTATGTTAGCTAAACAAAGATAAATCTTTCATCCAATAAAATTTTATATAAAATATTAATAGATGTTAATACATAATGACAAACTCATGCATCTCTATTAGTTGTACTTATATCACAATTTTCTTAGGTAAATTCTTATATGTCCATATAATAAACTAAAATTTTAAAATAAATTTGATTTATGTGTAAACCCCGTGCGTGCACGGGACTTATAACTAGTATTCGAGCATATAAGAGTTTAGCAGTGTTTAAAATTTTGTAACTGTGATATTACACGCACGGATCTTAGACTATACAATTAATAATTACATAGTATATTCAACTAAATTTATTTGGTATGTACTTATAAATCGTACTTTCATTTTTAATACTTATAATCTCTTGCATACACAGAATTTTTGCATTACAATTAAATTATTTATCAGTATATGATTTCTAGTATTTTACCCATGTACACACGGGTTATTTAACGCGGATTAGGTTCAGACAATGACTATAACTAATAATGAAATCTCAAATATATTTGCTCGAATTTGAATATATGATCAATTTTGTTTAATAATCTTATTGTTCGAGTAGTTTAATTTGATATTTTAGCATAATTTAAAAAATCCATTGAATCTAAATTTTTATATACGTTTTAATTCGTGAATATACTAAATAACATGTATGCGTACGTTGACGGTGTTTTAACTTTTAATTATTACACTTAATTTAAAATATGATGATAATCGTAGTATTAGTAGTTGTTGTCTATAAAAAAAAAGTTTCAAGTATATGGGGGGTTTTGTCAAATGTCTATGTATTTTTAAAGATTATGAAAATTGAGAATTTTACGCTTAGGGTCATAAAACTATATTTAAGATTAACATTCTTTTAAAAAGTTTAAAGTTGATTGTTAATTTAATTAAACAATCAAAATAGAAAGTTTATTTACACTTAATTTTGGAAAAAAAAAAAAAAAAAAAAAAAAAAAGCTCACAAGGTTTTGCATATTTTTATATTTTTTCCTCCACTAAATTTTTCAAAAGTTTAACTAAACTAATTCAATTTTGACTTTTATTATCGAATATGAAGACTCGATTTTGCAATTAAGCTTTTCTATTAATCAATTAACAAGATACATTTTAAAATTTGTATATTCTGTCATTATATAAGAGATATAAAGCGATTCATAAGCATTAACATAATAAGGATGCAAATATTTCGCTATCAATGAATATCATACTTTTCTCTTGCTTTGAAAGTGAATGATACTTTTGAAACAATTTATGACAAAAAGATATGCTAATTTTTTATTTTATGGCAGGTTTCAAGCTGTAGAGACAATAGAGTGCCTTTTTGATAGAAAACGAGATGGGAATCCCGCGCGTTGCCGCGGGGTGTTTTCCGAATAGGGAAAGCGTGATAACGGCCGGTAGCTACTTAACGTCAATTTAGCGACAAAGGACTGACTTTGCAATGGACGTATAGCACGAAGGACCAATTATGTAAATTATGAGAGGACTAAATATGCAACGAAACTCTGAGATGAAGAACCAATTTCGTACGAATTAAAAAAAATGAAGATAACGGTCATCAGCTAACAGTCGTTAAATAACTTAACGACCGTTAGCTATAAGGACTAAATGTGCAACAAACCTGTAAGACGAAGGACCAATCGCAGGCGGAATTTAAAAAAAAAAAAAAAAAAAAAAAGTTAACGGTCGTTGCTACAGTAACTAACGGCCGTTAGTTACTGTGCGAATAAAAAACAATAAAATCACTGTAGTAGTGGGGTGGGGGGAACATCCCACTGAATGTATATGTTATATAATATATAATTAGGAATTAACAATGGACGAGAGCATGACCCGGAACATCTTTTCATTTGTAACCAATCAATTTGGCATGATAAAGCCAAAAGTAACATTGCCTCAAGATAAGAAAGCATTATTAGGTTGATTGATTGATTGAAGCCATAACTCAACAATTATCGACGGGTAAACGGATGGATTTTTTTATTTTATTTTATTTTATTTTATTTTCCTTCAAATTATTTGTGGACAGCGAGTTATTTTACTTAAACGTACGTGACATGACTAGGTTATTCTAGTGAGTTTTGCACCTAAGACTTTTTATTTTTTGGGTAAAGGAATTATACCCGGAGAATATAAACCTAAGACTTTTTATGAGAACATAAAAACACCTGACCACTATGCAACCTTGGTAGTAATTGATTAACTTTAAAACATTATCTATAGAAAATTAATCTTTCGTAAAAAAACCTAACATGTATCTAAGAATTTGCTTAGAGATATAATTCACGCACAACATTATTTTTATTGTTCTTGATGCCTTTATGGGTCACTGTATTTTTTATAAAATCAAAATTGTTCTCGAGTACTAGACGGAAATTTTTTATGAAGACGTTAAACTTAATCAAATCACCAGGACATTCATCTTCAATTGTGAAATAGATTTTCGTTTCAACCAAAGTTGTCAAGATCGAGATCTTACTATGAGTCGTTTTTATCTTTGCAAGATCAGAATCGTAAGATAAGATCGAGATTGAAAGATCCTACTTAATAGTTTAAAATACTAAAATATATAATCGGTTATTACTGATGCCGAATCTTTTAATCTAAATATCTATATATTTTACTCTTACAAAACATTCATAGTTATCCACGCCTATTTTTTTTTTACTTCAACAAAATCTATTCATTTATAGTTTATTAGTTAGGTTAATTAAAAGGAAGTAGGATCGAATCGGATCTAGATCTTACTATTTAATTTATAGTAAGACCGGATCTTATTTAAGATCCAATTAAGATCATATACCTTTTAAGATACTATGAAAGATTGACTCATTTTTGTTTAGCATAATCATAATATCGAAAAATCTTAACGACAAGATCGAGATCATAAAGGATATGAACCATTGGAAGTGTATATGGATGGAAACCCATCGCTTGTATCATTTACCCATTATGGATACTAAATGCGTACCCGTGCATAGCAACAGAATTTTATAGCGACAGATAGTGTTAGTGATAAAAAAATAGTTTATGGGTTATGAACGAAAAATAATAAAAGTTTGAGGATTTGAGGATTAAACAATGTTTTGAAACCCGGTTCGACCCGGGTGGTTCAACCGGTTGAACCGTTTTGGTCGAAAAACGGGTCAATTTATACAGGGTCAACCCGCCGTGTTTGAAGCGTCCCGGGTCAACCCGGTTTTCGATGTGTATTGATAGTTTCATTTTGAAACATATGTTTCAACATTTCCTTTTTAGCTTCTAACATTTCTTTTATTTTGATATTTTAAGTTTTTTCTTACCTAATATAAATTTTTCAACATTTCACATATTGACTTTTTCATTTTTTCACATTGACCATTTTACTTTTATATATAGTATAGATATAGATAATAATTCTCTAAGTTAATGATAATTTTAGCTATCTCACAACATTTACATTATAAATATGTCTCATATATTTTAAGCATGACTTGAACCTTTAACCATTTTATTGAAGAGCTTCCCATATAACATGTGGTAACATTAAACACAAGCCCTTTCGTGTCTCTAAATGGTCTACATACATTAGTTTTACACGCAAACAATTATTTGATCTTTTTAGTCTCTTTAAAGTGGAAGCATCGTCACATATTACATTCATGTTACACGATCGTTGTTCTGTGGATAACGAGTGAACTGTTCAACTATATGATGTTTACAAATGTACATGACGTTTTTGTTTTTGTTTCTAAGATTGTAAGTCATCTAGCAAAGGAGCGTTTTACGTACAAACACGTAACTACTACATCCACATATGTTCATCCTCACCCAAATATGATGGAGATACCTTATCTTATGTCTCGTTCATTATAGCAACTGCCATAGACAATGATCTTCAAATGTCCAATAAACTATAATCAATTACCAATATTAGCAATATATATTTTTTTTAAATTATCATATAAAAGCAGTCATAATACTACAACTAGTTCAGTCGAACACCATCCTTACACGTTAAGCAAGAAGCGAATACAACGTAGGTTTGGACTTGTACATCAAAAACTAATTTATGCAAGAACCGAAGCCGAACTGATAAACCAATTCCATTATTCATACTAATGTCACAACTAGATTGATTGATTCGTTTGTAATCCTTTATCCTAGACATACACATTTCGTTGATAAAATTTCGTTTTGAGCTTTCGCCGCATAAAAAAACAAATGATGGGGAATCAAGTTCCTACGTAAGGTGGAGATCCAAAGAAGTTGTAAAAGTCATGAAGACGTGTTTATTTTTTGTTTCGACCATGCATTAGCATATCATACAATCACATGGTACAATTTGATGTTATCAAAAATCTACTATATGTCGACAAGTTGATTCATAAACAACAACAACAACTATACCCAATTCTACCAGAATGGGGTATGAGGGACGTATGATATAGATAGTCGGCTACCCGAAAGTAAAAAGGCTGCTTCTATGAGACCTCCGACCATGTTCCAACATCACCTTATTCAATTTTTTATACTTGAGTACGATCATGCATTATTGTCATAGATCATGGACATTGTTTGTTGCGTAGTAGAATGAATCTCCTCTTCATTATTGTCTAGATGCATTTTAGACATGATGCAAATCCTATTTGTGATGTATTGAAAATTCGAAATTCGCCCTAAAGGTTAAAGCAGTTGAGTTTTGCCTATTTTCTATTGGTCACGTTTAATGCTAAAATGTACAAAAAGTACTACAAATTAAAGTATTGCTTGTCTTAGAGCAATAGGTGTCATAACGTGAGTTATGTAATAACATCCCGTCACGTCAGCGCTGCATCAACTTTAACATTAACACAAAAAAATACCCCTTATCATAACACCACCTCAACACCACCTTTTGAAACACATTTTTTTTTTTTTTTTTTTCCATTTATAAAATATAAAATAACATTTTCTTTAAAGTTACAAAACTAAAATTTACAGTAATTATTATTTTTTTTTTACTTTTGAAAAAAAAGGACTAAAAATGTAAATTTACTAAACTATCTTCTTCCTCCTCTTGAAAAGCTGCAACAAACACCGCAAACCAAAACACACACTAAACACACACATGTTATACAAACACACACTTAAAACACACATGCTATCAAAACACACACGAAACAACATATAAATCGGAAAAAAAAAATAAAAAAAAAAAAAATAATGTGGTTCAACATGCGTTGCCGTGGCAACGCTAGGCTCAACGCCGAGCATAACGCCCATACACCTGTATCATAACTTGGCCTCAAAATGGTCCACGTCACCACAACACCGGGCATGGCGTTGTCGTACCTATTGCTCTTAAATTATTGATCCACATTTCCCTTTTGATATTCCAATTTGATTGTTCGCTACTAAAAATTGATAGTAAAATTTGATCGAGTTTATCATATTACAATTGCTTGAAATTATTATTACAAACTACGTTAATTCATTAGTTAAAGGTAACGCTGTTATTTTGTTAAAAAGTAAAAAAGAGAAAGCCGTAATAATTATGATTTTCTTGAACTATACTTTTTGTCAGGGACAATTTGGGACGGAGGGAGTATGTCGTCGAATGGTCTCAAGCAAGGTTGCAAAAATCGCGAATCGGTAGTCGGGCGGTTGACCCTCCTGTAGCTTGTAATCGGTTTAGGCGGGATTAATCGGTGATTAATCGGATTGAAATTTCTGACAAGTTTCCGGTATTTTCGGCAAGTTTTAGATATTTCCGGCAACTTTTATGTATTTCCGGCAAGAATTTTCTTTAAAAAAAATCTTGTAATAGATATAAACAACGAATATAAATAATTAGAACAATTTTACGATGAGTTTGGGTATTTCGAGCGAGATTTGAAGCTTTCCGGCAAGTTTGACCACGGTTGACCGATTTACAAAAATCGGAACGGTTTGTGGCCTTGTAGCGCCTAAACGGTGATTAATCAGCCTTGTAGGCCTTGTTTTGCAACGCTGGTCTCAAGTGTTGGAAGGTTTTTTTTTTTTTTTTTTTTTTTTTTTTTTTTTTTTTCAAAGAAATTGTACGGAGTATCATACATTTGGGAATTGAGATCTGCAAAACTATAAAGACAAACCATACTAGACTTATGATGATAACAATCATATATGCATCATTATGACTTAAAAGTTTAAGATGAAACGCAAGTATTTATTTTTTTATTTTTTATATTTTTAAATTAAGGAAAAAAATAAATAAATAAATAACCTTAATTGCAACCGGACTTAGAAAACATGACGTCGTGAGCTTAACTTTAATATATGTGACTTGAGCGGTTGAGCCTGGACTTCGAGCGCATGCACTCTGTGCGAAAATCAACATCATCCACTCACATTTGAAGCTAGACAACTATAGTGATAGTACTTATAACTTGGGCATCTTTGGTACCGGATTCCTTGATAGAACTTGAATTTTGATTTGATGACGACACTAGCTGTCACGTACCAGTACTAAGAGAGTAAGAGGTGCGTAGTTTGCAGGGGAGGCCCGGAGGGGGTGCAAACCTGATTCCCGCACAGGGCACATTTTCGAATGGGGCACAAATTTTTGGAAATTTTTTAAACTGTGAAGAGCTAATCAACCAATTTGCTATGAAGAATGCTAGGAGAACTTCAAGAATCATCAGTTAACTACTATGGTATGTATTTTTAATACAATGATTTTGTTATGGATATAATTAATTGTTATAACATTAGTTATAATTTACAAAAAAAGAAAATTTGCTAGGAGTTAGGGGCATTTTTTTCTTGGCTCGCACAGGGTACTCAAATCCTCAGGGCCGCCACTGGTAGTTTGGTAAACTCTCGTATGGGTACTATGCTAGTATAACTAGTAGATACCATTAATAAGATCAAATAGTTTGTTGCACTTATAATCTAAGATTCTAAGGGCACATGTTAAACTTCTCTTAATATGCAACATTTTTATTTTGTAGTTCTAATACACCGCAATTGCTAGCAATATGATTTCATAGAGGTATGTCCTTAGGGAAGTCTTGTGGATGCCTTTGTATTGTTTCTCTAAGCGACGTTTCTTGTTCCACTAAATTCGAAGGTAAATCTTCATATACATCTGTGAACATATCTCTAAGTGGTGGCTTTTCTTGTTTTTCAGCTTCATCCATCGCGTGTTTTACCTGTAAATAGTGATCGTTTTATAATGCTGACTTCTGGTTATGAAATACAGATAGTGAATCAAACTAGTATTCTTGACAACCACTATGATCATTTACCTGCTTCTTTACATCAAGATGAAGCTCGGATTCTTCTTTATCGCTCCACCAACCTTTTCTCTCGACCCATTTTCTAAATCTTGTTATAGGAGAATGGATTGTTTTCCAGTATTCGATTTCATCAGTAGACCGGTACTTTGTGGAATCATCAGATGTAGAGTGGTGGCTTACTCTATAGGTCATGGCCTTGAGAAAGAAAAAAAAGAACCAACAAACATATAACTTTAATTTAGATAAACAAACAGTATATATAAATTTAAAAGAAAAGATGACTAATCAAAGTCAGGTATGATCAACCTCGATAAGTATAGGTCGTTGTTCATTTATGGCAATTTCACGAGCACTACGAACAACATCATATATAGCAAGAGCATCATTGCCGTCTACCCTTATACTCGATATTCCATAGGCTTGGCCTTTAACCACAATGCCATCACCTGCTCACATTTAAACATTGAATATGACCAAGGAGCAAATTGTATAATACTTCCTATGCAATTTTTCTTATTTGTTACTATTTTTGGACTAATGAGATAGAAAACTATGATGTGAACAATTACTTCGAAATTGATCGGTGACAGGAGTACTAATTGCCCATCCATTGTTGCGACATATGAACACAACTGGAGCATCCAAAACCGCAGCAAAATTCAAAGCTGCATGAAAATCTCCCTTCACAAGGATATGATTACACTTTCATTAAAAGATATATATCATTTGCACAACATTCTACGTATATAACAAACATTCTATATACCTCACTCGAACTACCATCTCCTAGATAGGCGACTACACATGAATCCTTTTTATCCATCTTTAGAGAATAAGCAACACCAACTGCCTGTGGGAGTTGTGTCCTAGAGAAAAAAGAACAATGATACAAACATTTCATATACTCAACCAAAATAATTAACACGAAAAAGGATAAACAACGAGCAACGAGTATAAAGTGACATACGCTAATGGTGATGAGATAGTTATAAAGTTGAAGTTTTTTGATCCATAATGAATTGGCATTTGCCTGCCTTTTCCATGACCAGCATTATTTCCAAAGCATTGGTTTGCAAAATCTTGAAGCGTAAAGCCCCGCCATAACAACATTCCTGGCTCTCGATACTGCAACATATGTCGAGAAAGCCGAAGTGATTAAACCATGATCTCTATATGACTAATTATATTTATAGTCGAGACATTATATTTCAAAAGCAAGTTTGATGGTTGATGTAAAATTCATTTTTTTTGTCAATGTTTAATTAGTCGAACCTGTGCCAATATTACATCGTCAATGCTAAGTGCTGCAGCCGATGCCAAATTGATAGCTTCCTCACCAAATGAGGTTAAATAAAATGACAATCTACCTTGCCGTTGCGCCTCATAAAAGAATTTATCCATTGTTTGAAGGGTCACCATGCCACTATACATTTTCAATGCAACTTCTTTACTGATCACCTAATAATTTATGTTACCAGCAAGGTTAAAAAGATCCATATAAACATGAGAATCTACTAATTGACAAAGAAAAAAACATTAGCTGGCTAGTTACGTGTTCCAGAATGTTAGACGACGAGTAACCCTCTTCATCAAGAACTCGATAACATGGCACCCTCTCCTCAGATGAACCAGGAAGAAAGCTCTTTGTTGTTGTAAATGAAATCTTCCCACCAGGAAAATCCATATCCTGCCTCCAACAACAATAAAAAATTAATATATTTAATTTCCTTTAAAATGTTCAAGTAATAGATTAGTGTCCAAACTTAAAACAAAACTTAAGGGCGTCTTATTATCATATGAAATTGTAGAGTGTATTGCGACAATTGTACACACATTCGATAGTAGTAGCAGTTTCTTCAAGAAAAAGAAAAAGATATAAAAAACAAAGAGAATGTTTGTTCGTTAAATCGAACTCGGAGGAGCAGAAGCGGCGCCGTATTTAGGAGAGTGCAGGTGGTGTGATTGCATAGGGCCGCCGCTTAACGAGGGTAACAAAATTTCATGAACTTCTATTATTATATATAACAATACGAGCCTAAAATTTAATTTGTTCATACACTATTAATACATATGTATCTTGTGTTTATGTATAAGGGCCTCTTTGTGACGGTGGCTATACGGAAATCCGCAGGACATGCCTCAGAGGGAGAATGAAAAATAGTTCCACTCGAGATTAATTGATACTCCGTATCACCCAATAGCCAGCCTCGACATTAAATAACATTATCCATTTTTCACTAGAGTTTAGACACGTGTCCTCGTTCTCCAACAAATCACCATGCACGTAGACACAACAACACTCCCATAGCACGACACGTATCACCCAAGCTGCCATCCTAAAGCATTAAAATTAAAATCACAAAAAAACAACCCTATAAAACCCAAACAACCATTTAAGTGCCCATCACAATCATCTCTGTCAAAATATATATACTCAGTTAGCAAAAGATACATCAAAGTTAAAGCAAACAAGATGGTAGCTGGATTTCCAATATGCATACAGTGTGGGACAAAAAGCAACCCATGCAGGTGCAAAGTAGTGGGTCCCACAGTTGGGTTCATAGCATTTGCGGCTGCAGCCATAGTGGAGTGGCCAGTGGGTGCGGTGGTTTATATATTTAAGCATATGAAAGGTCGTCGTATTATGGCTCATCCTGCTACTGTGGTTTATCCTAAAGTCAATAGAGCTATCCCTATATGATTAAGCTTGACTATGTCTATGTTAATGTGTAATGTTTAAGGTAAAATAATACTTGTGTACGTACCAAGATACTTTTTACTACTCGAGAATATCTTGGTTTGGTTTTGTACGTGCTAAGGATATAATGCATGAACTACTTCTTACTAATTTCGTTTCGTTCATGTATTTGTTGTAATGTATATACACCTATTCAGTTTCTCTAAGAAACACACAAAAGTAACATATTTTAAGGTTTGAAGATTTAATGTCTTCAATGATGATCTTTTGGTGGAAAATAACATTTAGAAGTCAATTAGAACACTACAACAAAATACCCAACTTTTCACACTTATTAAAGCATATGTTCACACTATAAAGTGTGTGGAATTGAAAAGTTCACACTTAGCTTGTGTGTGAACCATATTGGTGTAGCAAATAATTTCACATTTTTAAATGTGAAGATTTATAAAAACTTCACACTTTAAAGTGTGATGGTTTTGAAACAATTCTTCACACTTAAAAGTGTGAGATTCTAATTCTTCACACTTTTAAGTGTGAGGATTTTGAAACAATTCCTCACACTTTTTAGTGTGAGATATTAATTCTTCACACTTTCAAGTGTGAGGATTTTTAAGGATTCTTCACTCTTTCAAGTAAAAGTGTGAGGATTTTAAAAAAATTCTTCACACTTTTAAAAGTGAAGAAATTTAGATGTATATTTTTAACAAATTAATAAATATTTCTAGAAACAAATTTTAATAATTTCTAGAAATTAAAAAGTCAAATATTACATAAAAGATATATACAATTTCAAACACACATAAGGTAAATTTTATAAAATCAAACTCAAGATTCACATAATATGAAAGTAAGAGTCATTATTTCTCATAATATGTAAGTAACTAAACAAAGATTCTGGTAACTGAAACAATACAAAACTCAAGATTTGCATAATATGTAAAGCTTCCACATTGATTCTGTAATGAAGTCCCAGTCTTGCTCATCAACCAAACTCAAAGTCCCTGGAAACATGTCAAAGATAACGTTACATTAACTATTGAATAGAAATTACTGAATAGAAAGTGTCAATATGTACTGAACTTATTTTACAAGGCCTGAATTACTTTCACCAAACCTGTTCTAGCAGAAATATCTTTATGCTTATCTACTTAGTTTAGTTGATATAAGTTGAATTCAATAAGCAGTTTGAGATATCATACTTAAAACGAATTATACTGGTGGTATGATTTGTTTTCAACTTTTCAGTCGACTCATTTAACTAATACGAGAAACAGGATATCAACTTGATGGCAGCCTAATCACAGCATCTCAAAGCATTTACTAAAATCCACGGCAGCCTAAACATGATATCTTTTTCTGAATTTTGTCATCTCGAAGCATTTACTAAAATCAATGGCAGCCTAACCACACGTATGTATCATCTACATCAGCAGACTCCAAACTCCAAAGCTATCTATCTTTTAGTTCTTAAACTCTACAGTTTACTATTTTGACACACTATCAAGAAAATGTTTAAATACAGTAGTAACTGTCACAGGCATAAAATTTCATTTCATCCTAAAGGTAAAGCACAATTACGAATGTCCCGATAATCATAAAAGGAACGTAACAGAGCTACGCCTTGACTAATACATCTATTTCTGTTTTCCTACTTAGTATAACATTCTGGCATTCCGACATTTCGAGCAGATCAGCACAACCAATATCATTTTACAATATTTCAAACACTAAAGATCACTACCCAAATAGCCTAAAACTTTATAAAAATCATAAAACACATAAAAATCACAACTTAATAGAAATCTAAGGCACTCAAGATTTCAAGATCATATAAGATTTTGATCGGATATCTATTCTGACCTTCATATACCTAAAAAAAATCTAACATCCTAACTCGAAATCACTAATGATCTTATGCTCAAATTCATCAAGTGACATTACATGTTAATCAACTCAAATACATCAAATTTATTGTATGCATCTCTTAACATCAGTACAGTACACTTAATAGAAAAAAGTTATCTTATAGAGTTTGATTTAAGCCCAAGACCATCTAATTACTTTATAGTTTATACATTTCTAACAATGATCAGTTAACTTAACTTCCTATATACGGAGAAACTATATGCAAACTTCTAAACAACATATAACCGTGAATTGCTTCACATTAATTCAACTCTTGACCCAACCTGAACCAGTTGACAAGTTGGCAACCTGGCCTACAATTCAACTCTTGACCCAACCTGAACCAGTTGACTCATGACCCGTTTGACATGTGTTTCCATTTGACCCGTTTCGACCCATGACCCATTTGACAGTTAATCAGAGGCATATCAAGATATATAGAAGGGTAGCTTTNAAATCAATATTAAACTGATCAATGGCTATCAAGTCCACAAATGTTACCTGACCCCCAATATACTGCCTCTTTGGTAACTCTGTAAATAGACCTTCATGATGAACCCTTATTGAAAACAAGTTTGGATATTGTTTTGTTTCAAAAAAATATAGTAACAAATCAGTTACCAATACAATAGATCAATATGCCAACAAAAACACAAGTTAGGATTTTTACCATAAAGATCTTTCGTGTCAACCTTCTCTCCATCTGGTCTAATGTACCACAAACTTGTAGAAGATGTCATCCTTACTTGTTTTAAAGCATAAGGACGAATTTGATGAAACTAATAGTTTAATTGGATTGAATTGATAAATTGCAATTAGGGTTTAAAGTGGGGTTTTTTTTTAAGTTAATGTCGGGTGTGTGTTTGTTTGTGTCGGGTTGGACCACTTAAGAGTATAAAGAATTGGGTCCACGAGTAAAATGACATAATTGTCCTTGTTCCTTTCATATATTCAATTTGGGACCACGACTTAACTCACTCTCACTAACGTCGTTAGCACCCAGGGACCAAACTGATGTAAGGTTTCCCCCCCACAGGGAGGCCGCCGGCAATTAGCCAACCACAGTGACTATTTTTGCAATCTCAGGAAACCACAGGGACCATTTTTGCAGTTTACTCTTAAACAAACTATTATAGTTGACGTTTACCAATTAAATGATATTTCCAGTTTTTTTACTACAACTTCTCCAAAAATCTCATATTACTTGCATATGTAAACATTTATATGGGTCAATTTCAAAAAGAACAACGGTCAATTGGTGACAAAAAAGTCAAGTAATGGTTCAAACACTACAACAAAATACACAACTTTTCACACTTATTAATGCATATGTTCACACTATAAAGTGTGTGGAATTGAAAAGTTCACACTTAGCTTGTGTGTGAACCATATTGGTGTAGCAAATAATTTCACATTTTTAAATGTGAAGATTTATAAAAACTTCACACTTTAAAGTGTGATGGTTTTGAAACAATTCTTCACACTTAAAAGTGTGAGATTCTAATTCTTCACACTTTTAAATGTGATGATTTTGAAAAAACTCTTCACACTTTTAAGTGTGAGATATTAGTTCTTCACACTTTCAAGTGTGAGGATTTTAAAGGATTGTTCACTCTTTCAAGTAAAATGTGAGGATTTTGAAGAAATTCCTTACACTTTTAAAAGTGAAGAAATTTAGATGTCTCTTTATATATATATATTCCTGGAACAAGCTATAAAAGCTTTAACAATTTCTGGAATTAAAAAAATCAAATATTACATAAAAGTGTTGTACAATTTCAAACACACATAACCCAAATTTATAAACACCATGATCTGGTACATCAAGTCTAAAGATAAAACACCATGATCTGGTACAAGACCAAACAATATTGCCTGAACAAGTTACAAATTCTAAAACAAGTTGCAAATTCTGGAACAACAAAACAATATTTTCTGAAGGAAGACCCATAGACCTGAAATTGATTGTGAATCTGTATAGGATAGTGATGTCTTTGATCTTGAACAAAAACTGCTACTAACAGGACATTGTAATAGACCTGAAATTGATGAAAGTTAAATGATTTAAAGATCATATTAAGGATGATAAAAGTTGATGCAAGAAAGTATATACTAGTGATCAGCAAATATAGCCATGTAACAATTATGAAAATATAATGGACAATTAAACCTCAGCCTACAAGTTAATTTTTTTTGTTTATTTATTAACTGTTTAACGTTCTAAACTAGACTTATTATGACGCTATGCAATATCACAGGCCCCACCTAATAAGTGACAGCTAATATGAACGGATCAGAACCCTTAAATACAAGGCTTGAATTGCTTAACATTAAGACTTATCTTCTCTTTAAATAGTTGTTCAAAACATCAAGGACCCACATTAAGTTTATTTCAGTAAATCACAAATCAGATGTCTGAAATTAGAGCTTATTATAAAAACCATAGCTGAGACAACTTTGGATTATTTGAGACTAACTTTATAATAATCCTTGATTGTTTTCAGTTGGATCAACTTGAATATCATTCCCAGATTTTACCGAACTGAATTGCCCGCCAGTGTTAAACTCTTATCTGCTATACAAAACACACGCACTCCAAGTATGACCTCTGTTACAACCAAGCAATACACAGGTAAATTTCTCTGGCTATAGTGATGTGAATGATATGATTCGATAATTATAATCTCCATCCATTGAGCAGTCTTGAACTTAATAACAGATGATGTTAGCCTACTCATGGTGCTGGTCGATACAAATCCATTGTTCTGGAGCTCAACCACTACTTCTTTCTCGTTCTCCAAGTTCCTATCTCAAGTAAA
>LBNU01015587.1:93065-112466 GCA_014162995.1 Artemisia annua
ATCTTTTGGATCCTCTATGTAGAACACTTGTCGAGCTTGAGAGGCAATTATAAAAGGATCATCTTTTAAAGATTCACCCGTGTGTACAAACGGCCTGGAAAAATTTACAAGTGGAAAACCATACTTATCTTTCTTTATCCCTCTCGAAGGTCGCATATCAACCCAATCACAACGGAAAAGGACAACTTTGTGGTCAAGAAAATACTCTAGCTCAATAATATCAGTAAGTTGGCCGTAATAGTTTTGATCTTCACCTTCCACCATAATTCCCGAGTTTTGGGTTTTTCTTAACTCTTCACGTCTCTTTGTAAGGAATCTAAAACCATTTGTGATGAACCCTTTATATTGTTTAGCGTAACTGTTTGGGCCCACAGCTAGGGATAACACTTCTTGATCGAACTTTTGTGTCTCTAACATAGGAACCTACCATTAAATATATTATATACAAATGTCAGTTTATGTACCTAGAAGCTTAATTATTTGTATTACTACAAGTTTTCTAACCTGTTGTTTAAGCCACCATGAAAATTTCTCAACAAACAACTTCTCCATTGTCTTCAAGTTCAGTTGTTCATTCCTTAGGGCTTGTTGTTCATTGTAAAAGCGACTACAAAAATAAATAGAATCTTATATTCTGTAATCTATTATCTATGCCAAATATAATAATAGATACTTACACACGTAAAGGTTGAATCTTAGGATGGTTAAGTAACACATAACGATGTGCCTGGGCAAATAAAGTTCCATCTAGCTCAACAATCTCAACTTTTCCTAATTTTCGGCCACCCGAGTTAAGCATGTACATCTCTTTTGTAGGGATTATGTCATCATTCCTACGAGGACGAGTCATGAAAGTCTCTGCACCTTCAAAATATCTTGAACAAAAAGTAAGACACTCCTCTTTAATATACCCTTCTGCAATTGAGCCCTCGGGTTGAGCTTTATTGCGAACATACGACTTCAATCGCATCAAGTACCTTTCAAATTTAATGAATGGTAAATAAAGGTATTAGGATAAAATACTAATTTTATATACTATAATTAAAAGGAAAAAAAATTGAGACCTTACCGTTCAATTGGATACATCCATCTATACTGAACGGGTCCACCGAGTTTCGCCTCTGATATTAAATGGACACTTAAATGAACCATGATCGTGAAAAAGCTAGGAGGAAATAGTTGTTCCAATTCGCATAACGTTTGCACAACTTGATGCTCCAGTTTTTCTAATTCATTAAGATCGAGAACTTTGGCACACAACCCTTTAAAAAAGGAGCAAAAATCAGACACCGCTTTAACTACTCGAGATTGTGATCTTGAAACCATTGAAGCTCTCAAAGCAATAGGCAAAATATCTTGCATTAAAATGTGGCCATCGTGACTCTTAAGGTTAAAAATCTTATGATCTTTCAAGCTTACACCCCTTGAAATATTTGAAGCATACCCATCAGGAACTTTAAGATTTTTTAAGACTTGTAGAAAGCTAGTCTTTTCTACATTGGACATAGAGTAACATGCCGGGGGTAAGTATGGCTTTTTGTTAGGAAAATGTTTAACGTGAAGTTCATGCCTTATTCCCATTTCTTTCAGATCCTTGCGACTGTTTTCATTGTCTTTACTTTTTCCATCCCAATTCATTAAAGTCCCAAGTAGATTATCACATATATTTTTCTCGATGTGCATCACATCTAAGTTGTGCCTTAGTAAATTGTACTCCCAATATGGCAAATCAAAAAATATGCTCCTTTTTTTCCATAACTGCTGTTCACCATCAATATTTTCTTCTATAAAATCATCTTTATCACCAAATGCACTAGACTTGTCATTTGAACACTCGATATCATCTCTTGTCCTTTTCTTGGAAGATTTATCATACTTACCATATCTGAATGTTGTACCTCTTAACTGCTTGAGAATATCAGATCCTGTTAATACACTTGGGGGGCCATCTGTCTCGATTGTACCATCAAAACGATCCATTTGAAATCGATAATTGTGATTTGGATCGAGCCATCTACGATGTCCCATATAACAGAACTTTCTCCCATTCTTTAACCAAGTTGAACGAGTAGAACTTGTGCACACCGGACATGCCACGCGACCCTTTGTGCTCCATCCGGATAAGTTGGCGTAAGCGGGAAAATCATTCACAGTCCACAAGAGTGCAGCTCGTAACTTGAAATGTTGTTTTGAGAAAGCATCGTAAGCATCCACACCCTTCCATAACAATGTCAATTCTTCAATTAAAGGAATCAAATAGATGTCTATATTATTTCCGGGAGCTTTCCCTCCCGGAATAACCGAGGAAAGGATCAAAGATTGTTTTTTCATGCATATCCAAGGAGGCAAATTGTAAGGAATCAACATGACCGGCCACGTGCTATGCGTTGTACTCATCGTACGAAATGGATTAAATCCATCACTAGCAAGGCCAAGCCTTACACTACGAGGGTCGGAGGCAAACTTTTGATACCTAGCATCGAATTTCTTCCACGCAAGACCATCTGCCGGGTGCCTTAACTTTCCATCTTTTGTTAACCCCATATCATGCCACCTCATATCCTTTGCTGTTTTCTCGGACCTGTATAACCTTTTCAATCTTGGAATTAAGGGAAAGTAGCGCAAAACTTTTGCAGGCTTATTTGACTTTTGTGATTTCGAATTCTCACCATTTTCATCACGCGGATCACTTTTATAACGAGAAGCATTGCAAATATGGCATGATTGTTGAGATTTCCGCACACCCGAGTAAAGCATGCAATCGTTAGGACATGCATGGATTTTTTCATAACCAAGCCCTAAATCACGAGTCAACTTTTTTGCTTCATTATTAGAAGAAGGTAATGATGATAAATGAGGAAATGCATCTTTTATAAGCTCCAAAATCATGCCAAAAGACTTGTTAGATATTCCGCCCATACATTTGATGTGATATAACCGCAATGTGAATGACAAGTTAGAATACTTGCACCCTGGATAGAGTTCTTTCTCACATTCTTCTAACAACTTTTTATATCGAATGTCCTCATCACCAGGTTTTCTTTGTTGTGAATTTGGAGCCGCACGAGGCCTTTCACCAATATCTTCTTCATTACCTTCTTCAATATCTTCTTCACTATCTTCTTCACTATCTTCTTCATTATCTTCTTCACTATCTCCTTCACCANCGGCGTTTAGCTTATAAACGTCTTTTGTCGTCATTTTTGCAGTCCTAAGAATATTTCCGTGTTGGTCTGTAAAATTAGTAGGAACTATTACCAATATCTTCTTCATTACCTTCTTCAATATCTTCTTCACTATCTTCTTCATTATCTTCTTCACTATCTCCTTCACTATCTCCTTCAATATCTCCTTCAATATCTCCTTCAACATCTCCTTGAAGCCTTGATTCACTAGACTCTTCACTATTCGAATCTAAAGAGTTTACACCCAAGGCATCCCGAACTAAGCCTCTAATGTCATCTATAACCGGAGAAGTTTCCAAAACACTAGTAGGTTGAGATATTGGTGGTGTTGTATCAAGCTCTCCATGAAGTGTCCAAAGTGTGTAACCCGAACAAAAACCATTTCTCAATATATGGTGATGAACAACATCGACAAGAAACCACCCATCATTACCACATTTATTACAAGGACATGAGATTTCCCCTTTAATAGCTCCAGTACGAGCAAAATTGATAAAATACTTGACTCCATCTTTAAAAGTTTTAGTTGTTATATGAGCTTTCATCCAACTTTATCCATTATTTCTATATTATACATATACACAGATTATTCACATAGATTATTCACATAGATGGTATTAAAAAAACAAATAAAACAATGAAAACACATCAGTTTATACCTAATAAGCAGAATACAATCATTACAATTACATCGATCTATCTAATTATAAAACAATCAGTTCAGGTTCATGATTTAAAGGTCATGATACTTAGCTAAAATCTTCATTTTTATCATTGTACCTATTATTATCATTCTATCACTCACTAAACTGTTAAAATTATCATACTGAATGCAGATAGCAGACTTATGGATACTGAATGCAGAGAGCAGCAAAATGTAGTTTATTATAAAGGTAGTTTATTATAAAGGTAATTGAAGTCATGGTACTTAAAAAAAACTCACAACTCCAGTAGGTGAATAGGTAGTGATGGTGAACTTATGGTCAGCCTGATAATCCCTGTACAAAAGATCTGCATAAATCAACAAACAGATTCATTATCAGCTTTTTCGGATCCATAACTACACGTCTACAACACACATACACATACTGATACAACTAACTGAACAACCACATATACACACTAAACGAATATGTCAACAAAAGAATCTTATAAACAGATACATATACACACTGAACAACCACATATCTGATTGCATTGTTGTGTTTTAGCTGTTGATATCTTGGAATTTGGTAGAGTTCAGTTGCATTTAGGTTAAATAGTTCTTAAATCAGCTTATTATCTCATCTAGATTAAGTTTGGATAATTTAAAATTCATTTAAGTCAAACTTGTGCAAAACTAAAAAGTCAGAAATTCTCAATACAGTTTTTAAGGCTTAACACCAGATCCAATTATAAGTGCTCAAACAGTTTTCAAAATCTATAAAATTTGGTTTGTAATAGAATTTGGTGGCTTGTTAACAATTTTCAAAATTGGAATTCATTTGCTTGCTCAAAATCAGCCTTCAAGTAGCCCCTTTAGGACTGCACCTCCCCTGCACCAAACCTTAGTGTCTAATCAGCTTGCTTTCATAAGCCTTTATCTAGCTTGTTACTTAAGCTCTTTGACTGCATTTTAGCATTTTGGATAGCTTACTAGCTTTTGATATCTAGTCTTAGATTGCTATTAGGAGCTTATTTGCTTGCTTATTTTCTGTCTCATAGTTAGCCCTTTAGCCTGTTTTTACCTTTATTACAGCCATAGTTTAGGATTTGCTTTTCAAGTGCTTTTTAGGCTTACAAAACTGCTTATTCTGTTCCCCTTAGCTTATTTAGGATCCCCTTATTCAGCCATTAGCCTTATTTAGCCTAAGTCTAGCTACCTTAATCTACTTGTTCTTTTACAAAATAAGATAATCCATACGCTGCCTCGTGATTTGCTTATACATAAGTACTTACGTTTTTTCTAAGTATGAAGATTATTAAAGCATTTCCTACAAACCGTTAATTGATTCTAATAACAGTTTGTGTAAAATTATCCTCCAAACAACCATACTCAGTTTGATCCCTACGACCCTACCTCTGCCACTACACGCTATTATTCAGCACTAAGCGCTAAGCATAAAAACTAATTCAATTTCCGAAAACCGAGCACTAAGCACGCACATAAGGCACAAACATAAAAATTAAACGCCACAAAACGGCTACGCCACAACACACTATAAACATCTCTAACTGACATTTCATCAAACACATTTCGTGCACAACTAAACCGAGCTTCAAACCATAGCAACACGTAACACCTAATTCACATAACTAACACCTAATACAACTAAAAGATAATATAATCAATATAATCACTAACAAAATCGATTAGAATCAATAAGTAAATACCTGAGACTGCGATTAAAATCAATAGCAAAATCGATGTCGAGACGTTAGGTGATTGATGTCGAGCTGAATCACAATGAAAATCGATGTCGAGACGTTAGGGTTACTGATCGATGTCGAGACGTTAGGGTTACTGGAAAATCGAAGTAAAATTTGTGATGAAGTGGAATATTATACTAAAACAGTTACGCTAAAGTATCTCTAATACGAATTTGTGGAATACAAATATGTGGAATGAAGTAAAATTTTATAAAAAGTGGAATGAATTTGGTTACTGATGGAAGAAAAATTTTATAAAAAGTGGAATGAATTGGATAATAAGTGGATATTGTGATGAAGTGGATATTCTTTTTTCTATAAAAAGTGCTGGAATGAATTTGGTTACTGATCCCATTCACAAATTTTATAAAAGAAGCTATTGGTGTTTTTTAAAAGGTCATTTTTATACCAAAAAAAAAAAAAAAAAAAAAATAAAAATAAAAAAATAAAAAAAAAACATCACACTTTGTATAAGTGTGAGGTTTTCGAAGTAAAATTATTTTACATCTTTTCACACCTTTAAGTGTGACAAAAAAAAATAGGGAAAATGATAAAAAAAAATACATCGAACTTGACACTTTTTACCATTGTATGTAGCCAACTATTTTTTTTTTCATTGTAACACAAAACTTTTGAATTTGTGTCATTGTATGTATCCACGTCAGCAAAAACGTCGCACCGTTAGTCCTTAACACTAACGGCCGTTAGTAAATAACTTAAAATTCCGTTTTCTTACGTTTTAACACGTTTTCGTCCTTTTTTTTACGTTTACGCCCGTTTTTTTACGTTTTCACCCGGTTTTTTACGTGTACGCCCGTTTTTTTACGTTCTCACCCGGTTTTTTACGTTTTCTTCCGTTTTAACACGTTTTCGTCCGTTTTTTTACGTTTACGCCCGTTTTTTTTTTACATTTTTACCCGTTTTTTTTAGTTTTCTTATGTTTTTTTACGTTTTCAACCGGTTTTTTTTACGTTTTCTTCTTTTTTTAACGTTTTCGTCCTTTTTACGATTTTACATTTTCGTCCATTTTTTTACATTTACGCACAGTTTTTTACGTTTTCGCCCGGTTTTTATGTTTTCTTCCATTTTTTTACGATTTTGCGTTTTTTTTACGTTTTCGTTAATTTTTTTTCGTTTTCGTCCGTTTTTTTACGTATACACCCTTTTTTAAACGTTTTCACCTGGTTTTTTTTTTTTCAGGTTTTTTATGTTTTTGTCTGTTTTTTACGTTTACACCGTTTTTTACGTTTTCACCCATTTTTTACGTTTTCGCGTGTTTTTTTACGTTTTCGATTTTTTTTCGTTTTCGTCCGTTTTTTACGTTTACGCGAAATCGTAAAAAAAACGAAAGAAAACGTAAAAACCTGGCGAAAACGTAAAAATATGGGCCTAAATGTAAAAAAAACTGACGAAAACATAAAAAAATGGACGAAAACGTAAAAAAACACGTGAAAACGTAAAAAAAGGGACAATAACGTAAAAAAATATGCAAAAATGTAAAAAAAAACATAAAGCCCGGGTGAAAACGTGAAAAAACGTAAAAAAACCGGGTGACAACGTAAAAAAACGGGCGTAAACGTAAAAAAATAGACGGAAAGGTTAAAAAACGAAAGAAACCGTAAAAAAACCGGTTGAAAACGTAAAAAACGGAAGAAAACGTAAAAAACCGGGTGAAAATGTACAAAAAACGGGCGTGAACGTAAAAAACGGACGAAAACGTAAAAAGAACGGAAGAAAACATAAAAAAATGTGCGAAAACGTAAAAAAACGGAAGAAAACGTAAAAAAAACTGGGTGAAAACGTAAAAAAACGGGCGTAAACATAAAAAAAAAGGACGAAAACGAAAAAAACGGAAGAAAACGTGTAAAAATCGGACAAAAACTTAAGAAAACAGATGAAAACGTGTAAAATCGGAAGAAAACGGAATTTTAAGTTATTTACTAACGACCGTTAGTGTAAAGGACTAACGATGCGACGCTTAGTACATACAATGACAAAAAATGTCAAGTTTTGTGTTACAATGAAAAAAAAAAATAGTTGGCTACATACAATGGTAAAAAGTGTCAAGTTCAATGTATTTTTTTATCATTTTCCCAAAAAAAAATAGTTACTTCACACTTAAAAGTGTGAGGTTTTTCAATAATTCTTCACATTAAAAAATGTGAAGACCATATAATTATGTTAGCTCACATTTATAAGTGCGAGCTTTTATTTTCACAACTAAAAGTGTGATGTTTTTTATGACATCACACTAATTAGTGAGAATAATTTTTACACACTTATAAGTGTGAATACCTCTGAAAATAAAGTTCACTTTTCATTAAGTGTGAACAAAAAAGTGTGTACAAATGACCAATTTGTTGTAGTGTCATGTTACATCTTAAAATTCAATACAATCCCTACAAGTTGACTCAATAAGAACTATCTTTGCACAAGTTATCATAATTAGATAAGCCATGTCAATATTACATATTCATTCATTTATTGTTCTTAAAAGATATTGCAATCACCCTTCAATAACTTATGTTCACCCTATCATGTACTATTATAATAAAATCCAGTTGTCTTATAAAATCGCATATATATATTGAAGTAAGATTGAACAGTTTTCACACCTTGGACAATGAATACATGTGCATCTATGAAACCATTTTATTATGCTTTCTCAGAAAACGTCTAATCCTAAATCTCATTCAGTTCATTGATACATTTCTGAAGTTAAGTAAAGTTGAAATTTCAACCAGAAGTTCGTTTGTGTAACAACGAAGAACTAAACCCAAATCTTGAATTCTCTACATCAAACACGATAAAGTTATCCTGAAACTGGAATGTTCCGATCACAATCGCTGGTTCTCTTTTTGCACCACCATCAACAAACGCTAAACAGGCCACTTCTTTTCCTATTTGTTTGATGGAGTTCTCCGTAGAAATAGTCCAATTCTTCCCACCATGTAGAATTAAATTAATACCAGGAACCTTTATACCAACTTGGGTACCATTGGTGAAACTCTTGAAACAAAGGCTGAAAGGTGGTACTGGTGCTACACGAGGGATTCGTTTTGTAACCTTTGAGAACCTTTGAGCCACATGATTATAAATGTCAGTTCTTAGAGTGGTGTAGGGATCAGTTGTACTAAGTTTTGTAGTGGTATTTATGGGAAGGTCAGTAGACCTGTTTTTAATCACAATTGCATTAACACCAATGAAATATCCTAACGAATTTGGATGTGCCAGTAATGGAGTATAAGAAAGTGAACTCGTTACATCAACATCCGAGTGGGGAGGAAGGTAAAGGGGACTTTCTCCAAATAATAGAAGCCCACGAGTAGACGTGGTGCTAGGAAAATATAGAGCTAAGATATTTTTACGCGGGTTAGTCAATTGAGCTGGATACGCGTAAGGTGATCTAGAGAATGCCATCACACCAGTAACATTCTTAGGTAATGATACCAATGCCGATGAAGGGGCACACCCAGCGACTAGAGATACACCAGTGAAATCATCATAACTGATCTCAACTTGAAGACATCCTCCAGTCACCGGATTTGCAACATTGATAGGACAAGTGCATCCGGCCCCAGGTAAAACTGTATTGTTATTTACCGGAATGCATGATGGACTTTCATAAGAGTAAAAGGTTCGGATATCTGAACATATAATGTCACTGCAAGGAATGTAAGTGTTGCAAAGTGTGTCGATGGGGCATTTGTATGTAGATATCGGCGGTTGGACAATACATGCATGCCATGCCAAATGAGCATCGATGTCAATTAAAAAGTCCGAGGGCACGTATTGACCATTTACCCAATCTGTCATGATCTCAACGGTGTAGAGATCCTTAGCCGCACCGGTACGTTTGGTTACTGGAGCAATTAAGGGAGGGTACGAATCTAGGGGTGGTTCCCACAGTGTAGCTACAGCTTCGTGTTCATGAGATATGAAGGCAAGAACCATAACAATTAGTTGTATAAAATGGAACATTTTTGGATGTTTGATTGTTCTCAAATGTTAGATTGTGAATTGGGATCAAGCATAAGTAGTTATATTTAAATGTATGATTTTAAGAGTGCAATTCGATCTGCTATGCATGTGATTATATGCTAATCAGTTGTATATGTGTCTAGATATAAAAATCATCTTCCTAACTATTTTTTTAAGCTGTATTTTTATTCCTTGTAATTAATGATATTAGATGCTCTGATATCCAAATTTAAACTCCAATATCCACCAATTAGACTACAAAATATACAGGAAATGGGAATACACTAAAAAAAAGGGAAAAATCTTTAATAATGTACCATACTTGTCACAAAAATTACTTTCGTGTAGCGAACCAAAAAAATAGTCTTTCTACCCCTTATACTCGGCTTTTTGTCCTTTTTGATGTATTTTCGTGACATTTTTGCCCTTGGATTTTTAATAATTTGAGGGGCAAAAATGTCAATAGTACATCAAAAAGGCCAAAAAAATGAAAGTTCAGTACATCAAAAAGCTATTTTTTTGTTCGCTACACAAAAGTAATTTTTGTGACAAGTATGGTACATTATTAAAGATTTTTCCCAAAAAATAATGAACTTGACCAAGTCTACCTGAATTGAATTGAAGCAATGAGTCAGTGATCCATTTTTCTAGGGATAGTTAAGATGGTTATAAGAAGACTTTAGTTTGGTGTTTAAATTTTGCTGCTACTAGCTAGTTATTCTTTAGTTCCAAGTTGTCCATATATCTATGATGTTCATCTTAAAATAGTGATCCACTTGTAAGATATACTACCATTCTACTAATGATAATTATATTGATGAAAAAACTCATTAATTGTATGTTACAGGGTTGTGAACATTGAACAAACCATAGAAACACGATAAGGCTTTTTCGTTTTAAATCGAAATAACATTAGAACAACATGACTTTATGTGACAGCTTCAATTGTTAGTTAGTTACATTAAATAAAATTTTTGCTCAAGGTTAAATACCATTATAAATAATTTTGATCAATGTTTACTAACTGTTTCATTCATACTTAAAAAAAAACTGCAACATTTGATATTCACAAAAAACACAGACAATATGTTATTCAGCAATTTGGTAAAATATTTACTCCGTATTAATTTATTTACATCTCATATATGAAAATGAGAAACACTGTTCGACTGTACTTAACAAACATTGGACAAGAAACTGTTTATTTTTCGAGTTAATTATTGAGAAATATATATATCTCTTAGGATTACATGTGTCTTTTCGAAATAGCTTTAAAAGCTGTGAGTAAGTGTAAAGTTGAAGTTTGAGCAAGAAGTCTTCTTGCTTAACAAGGAAGAACTGAAGCCAAAAGTTGAGTTCTCTAAGTCAAAATGCAGAAAGTTATCCTCAAACTGAAACGTCCCGATCACAATGGCAGGTTCACTTGTTGCACCACCGTCAACAAACGCTAGACACGCCACATCTTTTGTTACTTGCTTAATGGAGTTAGCCGTGGCTATTGTCCACTTCTTCCCATCCTGTAGACTTAAATCAATGCCAGGAACTGTTATAGTAACCTTGGTGCCTTTGGCAGAGGTGTTGTAACAAAGACCAAAAGGTGCCACTGGCTTTGCAGGACGAATTCGTTTTGTAACCAGTGAAAATCTCCGAACCACGCTATTATAAATGTCAGATCTAAGAATGGTGTAAGGGTCAATTGTACTGAGCTTGGTAGTGGTATTGGTGGGAATGCTAATGGATCTATTTTCTATTACAATGGCACCAACACCAATATAATATCCAAAAGAATCTGGATGCTTTAGTAATGGAGTATATGAAAGATAACTCCTTAGATCGACATCTGTTTGTGGGAGAAGGAAATAAGGACCAGTTCCAAAGAATAGAACCCCTTGGGCAGACGAGTTGCTAGGCAAACATAGAGCTAATGTTTTTTTAAGCGGTTGATATAAGAGAGCGGGGGCTGCATAAGGTGAGGTGGAAAATGCCATAACACCAGAAACATTCGCTGGGAATGATTCCAATGTAGAAGAAGAAACACACGCAGCGTTAGGGTAAAAACCATATGAACCATCTTGGATATTCCTACCATCACTTGTGTTCACAGCAAATTCGTCATAGTTTAGCAGGGCTTGGCCACACGTCCCACTAACGGGGTTGACCACATTGACCGGGCATGTACAATATCCCCACCCAGGTAAGGTAGAACTATTGGTTTCTGGAGGGCAAGATGGATTCTCATAAGAATATGTCGTTCGTATATCTGTGCACTGATATTCTTCGCAAGAGACAGGAGAGGTGCAAAGTGTGTTAGCCGGGCAACTGCCAGGATATATGTTCCATTGGACAATGCAGTCAGTCCATATGAAGGGAGCATCGATGTCAATAAGAAAGTTTGCATGCAAGTATTGCATGTTCACATAAGATGTCATGATTTGAACACTATAGAGAGGCTTCGAAGCATCAATATGTTTGTTAACTGGAACAACTATGGAAGTGTATGGTGGCACATATGCTGACATAGCTTCATGTACATTAGAGATGAAGGCTAGAAGGATAACGATTAAATGTAGAAGCAAAATCATTTTTGAATGTTTGTATATTCTATGTGAATGTAATTTTACTAAGGACATTAAGTAGATTTATATATATTCACACTTTGGTCAAGGAGAGAGCAATGGTATATCNTGGATCTATTTTCTATTACAATGGCACCAACACCAATATAATATCCAAAAGAATCTGGATGCTTTAGTAATGGAGTATATGAAAGATAACTCCTTAGATCGACATCTGTTTGTGGGAGAAGGAAATAAGGACCAGTTCCAAAGAATAGAACCCCTTGGGCAGACGAGTTGCTAGGCAAGCATAGAGCTAATGTTTTTTTAAGCGGTTGATATAAGAGAGCGGGGGCTGCATAAGGTGAGGTGGAAAATGCCATAACACCAGAAACATTCGCTGGGAATGATTCCAATGTAGAAGAAGAAACACACGCAGCGTTAGGGTAAAAACCATATGAACCATCTTGGATATTCCTACCATCACTTGTGTTCACAGCAAATTCGTCATAGTTTAGCAGGGCTTGGCCACACGTCCCACTAACGGGGTTGACCACATTGACCGGGCATGTACAATATCCCCACCCAGGTAAGGTAGAACTATTGGTTTCTGGAGGGCAAGATGGATTCTCATAAGAATATGTCGTTCGTATATCTGTACACTGATATTCTTCGCAAGAGACAGGAGAGGTGCAAAGTGTGTTAGCCGGGCAACTGCCAGGATATATGTTCCATTGGACAATGCAGTCAGTCCATATGAAGGGAGCATCGATGTCAATAAGAAAGTTTGCATGCAAGTATTGCATGTTCACATAAGATGTCATGATTTGAACACTATAGAGAGGCTTCGAAGCATCAATATGTTTGTTAACTGGAACAACTATGGAAGTGTATGGTGGCACATATGCTGACATAGCTTCATGTACATTAGAGATGAAGGCTAGAAGGATAACGATTAAATGTAGAAGCAAAATCATTTTTGAATGTTTGTATATTCTATGTGAATGTAATTTTACTAAGGACATTAAGTAGATTTATATATATTCACACTTTGGTCAAGGAGAGAGCTATGGTATATCCGAAGCAAGAATCATCCTTTAATCCATCAAATAGTTAATGATCAAGTTGGTTACATAACATAATAAACACGTTAAAGGGATAAAGTTTAGTACATAATTTTCGCGATTAAACTTTATTAGGACAACTCTGTCTGTTGTTATCTTAGCCTTGAATCAATTAAGCATGTCAACTATCTGAAGATGTCAAATCGACCTTGACCATGTCACAGTCTTGCAGTGTAAGCTCTTTAATATGACTATGTGAGCCACAATACATGAATCTACGCACGAATCGCCGAAGTTTATCAATGTTGGAACATGTACGAGATAGTGTATATTATATATATTGTGACTTAAGTTTTTAGCAAACTTTGCTATTTCGATTTTGATATTTTTTTTAGAACGGCACCACACTTGAAATTCGATCCCCAAGTTAAACGGCCATCCAAGCGGGCAGGCCCCGGGACCGGAACCACTAGGAGAGACCCGCGAAGGGAAACCTCTAGAACTCACAACTTCACACTAAGAGAAAAATCCGGATTTGTTAAGAGATATAATGTCGTTTTCGATGGTTCTCAGCCATTTAGTAATATTCATAATGCTTTATCGTAGATGGAGTTGGGATTTATGGCATGTTAATCGTTGTTGCCTAGCCAACTGACTTAGCTTAGTTGGTCACCTGAGTTCCTTCTGGAGGTTGGGGAGGGGTTTTACCCGGGTTCGAGTCTCGCAATTGACAAAAAAATCAGGATTTTGCTCTTAGTGCTAAGCCGTGAGTTCTAGGGGTTTCCCTTCGCGGGTCTCTCCTAGTGGTTCGGATCCCGGGGCCTGCCCGTTTGGATGGTTTAACTCAGGGGTTGGATTTCAAGTGTGGTGGCGTTCTAAAAAAAATCGTTGTTGCCTAAGTCATGTACTTACTAATTAGGAGGTATGCTTAATAATTACAATTATGAACTTACAATATATGCAGTTGATGACCAAAAAATATATGTTGCAAAGTCGATTATTGTTGAACTATTGGAATGTTTGATGTGTGAAATTTGTTGAAACCAAATTTATTCATGTGTTTCAATAAGTTTGCATGGATGGTGTTGTGCAATCGATACTACGGATATCTTAAGATTTCATTATTGTTATTCATTTTTCTTTTTGTGGTATGGTTGACATGTTTTTTTTGGATTATAAATAGGTTTCACTGGCTCAATGGTCTTTGCTAGATTGGATCCACAATACTAGTGTTGCGCGCTTGTAATCCCAGAGTCTAGTAGCTTGACCGACCATGGATTTTAAACTTATGACAAGGCTTAAAAAGATCGGTACTATGACAATACTTTGTTCTTTTCCAGTCTATTGTATGAACATAGACTATATAAAGTNCAATGGTATATCTGAAGCAAGAATCATCCTTTCATCCATTAAATAGTTAATTATCAAGTTGGTTACATAACATACACATAATAAACACGTTAAAGGGATAAAGTTTAGTATATAATTTCCACGATTAAACTTTATTGGGACAACTATGTCTGTGGTATCTTAGCCTTGAATCAATTAAGCATGTCAACTATCTGAAGATGTCAAATCGACCTTGACATGTCACAGTCTTGCAGTGTAAGCTCTTTGATATGACTATGTGAGCCACTTGAATACATGAATCTACGCATGAATCGCCGAAGTTTTATCAAAGTTGGAACATGTACGAGATAGTGTATATTATATATACTGTGACTTAAGTTTTTAGCAAACTTTGTTATTTTGATTTTGATATAGCATGACTAAAATTTTTAGCAAACTAAGTTTCTACTTTTTTGCTGATATACTTTGATGATACTTTCTCTTAGTAGATGTTTAGCCCCATATGTATCTGGTCAAAGTCATATACAAACATATATATGTAAAATTTACTCAAAGTAAATCTCCATATCTCGAAAGTAGAACGTGTAAGACTGATTCTACGCTTTCCCTCAAACTTGTAATTGTTTAATATGATTCCTTTATTGACCACCTATACTCCCATACTATACGTGCTCAAAATCAGAACATTTTAAATATGATTTTCTCTCTATTTGTTAAGAGATGTAATGTCGTTTCGATGGTTCTCAGCCATTTAGTAAGATTTAGATGGAGTTGGATTTATGGCACGTTAATCCTTGTTGCCTAAGTCATGTACATACTAATTAGGAGGCATGCTTAATAATTACTATTACGAATTTACAATATATGCAGTTGATGACCAAATATATATGTTGCAAAGTCGCTTATTGTTGAACGTTTGGAATGTTTGATGTGTGAAATTAGTTGACACCAAATGTGTTCATGTGTTTCAATAAGTTTACATGGATGGTGTTGTGCAATCGATACTATGGATATCTTGAGATTTCATTACTGTTATTCATTTTTCTTTTTGTGGTATGGTTGACATGTTTTTTTGGATTATAAATAGGTTTCACTGGCTCAATGGTCTTTGTTAGATTGGATCCACAATACTAGTGTTGGTTGTAATCCCAAAGTCGAGTAGCTTGACCGGCCATGGATTTTGAACTTAGGACAAGGCTTAAAAAGATGATCAGTACAAGGACCATATTTGTTCTTTTCCAGTCAATTGTATGAACATATCCTATATAAGCCTGGATTAGTTTTGAATATTTCATTTTAGGGATGGTGAACAAACGCTTATTACTGAAGAAACTAAAGTCCGAGTAGATGACGAGCCAATTAGTACAAACAAAATACCAAACAAAGCTTGGAAGCACCTTGAAACAAAACCAAGCCAACACCTATAATGAAGCTATCAAAAGAAAACCAATAGCTAAGCTAAGCACAAATTAACACACTCCTCAACAAAGGCTACCGAGTTGGTAAAGGGGCCTTGGGACTTTCATCATGAAAGTGTGGAAGGAAATAAGTTCAAACCGTGCTGAGTGCAAACAAACATGAGGTGGCCACGCCAACCTCTCAAACGGGAGGACTTTACTCGATTAAAATTTTTGTGGCGACAGGCTTAAACTGAATGGATTAGTCGGCCAAAAGATAGAAAATAATGGTTAGAAAAAACAAAATTAGAAACTTATAATCAAATACAAATAAAGGACCAACTTTCAACACTTCAAATTTTCATAGTTAAATGCATTAGTTAACCGATTATAATTCTAAATAAACAAATAAAAAAAAGTTAAAGAGGATAAAATCATTGAAGAATTCCGTCAACAGGTTCTTTATTCTTGATTTAAGATACCTCAAGTATTAGAGATATGAATTTGACTACATGGCAAATTAACAAACGAAATTATATATTTCGGAAAGAAACTTGTTGAAGGATTTGCATCCATTTCAACTTAAATATGCCTTCCATAAGTAGCTTCAAGGGGTATTCGTACGCGTAAAGTTGAAGTTTGAGCAAGAAGTCTTCTTACTTAACAACGAAGAACTAAATCCAAAAGTCGATTTTTTTAAATCAAACACTAGAAAGTTATCCTCAAACTGAAATGTCCCAATCACGACTGCAGGTTCACTTGTTGCACCACCGTCAACAAAGGCTAGACACGCCACATCTTTTGTTATTTGCTTAATGGAGTTCGATGTGGATATTGTCCATTTCTTCCCATCCTGTAGACTTAAATCAATGTTAGGAACAGTATGCCAACCTTGGTACTGAAACAGAGACCAAATGGTGCTACTGGTTTTGCAGGAGGGATTCGTTTCGTAACAATTAAAAATCTCCGAACCACACTATTATAAATGTCTGATCTAAGAATGGTATAAGGGTCAGTTGTACTAAGCTTGGTAGTGGTATTGGCGGGAATGCCAATGGATCTCTTTTTAATTACTATGGAATCAACACCAATATAATATCCGAAAGAATCTGGATGTTTTAGTAAAGGAGTATAAACAAGATAACTACTTAGGTCGACACCTGTTTGAGGGAGAAGGTAATAAGGACCAGTACCAAAGAATAGAACTCCTTGGGCAGACGAGTTGCTAGGCAAACATAGAGCTAAAGTTTTTTCAAGCGGTTGATATAAGAGAGACGGGGCTGCGTAAGGCGAGGTAGAAAATGCCATAACACCAGAAACATTTGCAGGGAATGATGCCAATGAAGAAGATGGAACACATGCAGCACCATGAGGGTAAAAACCATATATACCAATCAAAGGGTTCCTACCATCACTTACATTCACATATAATTCTTCAAAGCTTAGCAAGCCTTGGCCACACGTTCCAGTAACGGGGTTGACAACATTAACAGGGCACCCACATACCACACCAGGTAAGGTGGTGTTAGTTTCTGGAGAACAAGAAGGATCCTCATAAGAGTACGTTGTTCGTATATTTGTACACTGATCTTCGTCGCAAGAGACAGGATAGGTGCAAACTGTGTTTGCGGGGCAACGGCCTGGATTCATGTTTCCTTGGACAATACAATCGTGCCATATGAAGGGAGCATCGATGTCTATTAGGAAGTTTGTATACATGTGTTGCTCATAGTCGCTCAACCATTGTGTCATGATTTGAACACTATAGAGAGGCTTCGAAGCATCGGTGTGCTTGGTAACTGGGACAACAATGGAACTGTATGGTGGAAAATAATCAACAGAAGCATCAGCTGTAGCTTCATGTTCATTAGATGTGAAGGCTAGAACGAAAATAATCAACAGAAGAAGCAAATGCATTTTTGACTTTTTATATCTTTTCTGACTGTAGTTTTGGAAAGGGCTTTAAGCATATTTATAGAATTTTGCTAGAACCACAAATGATTTCCCCCACAAACAATCCACAAACAGAGGTGTCAGTGGGGGATTGGTTGCTTGTGGGATGTGGTCCCACAAGCAACCAATCCCCCACTGACACCTCTGTTTGTGGATTGTTTGTGGGGGAAATCCTTTGTGGATGTATCATTGCTCATATTTATATACATTTCTTGATCATGTATATATTTATATATTTATATACTTATTCGATCCTTTTACGGTTCCACCTATTAGTTAACCAAGTTGTAAATTATATATATGTTTTAATTGTTAGTTTCTTTTAACAAAGATTAGAAACAAGTTACAACCAATATTTTACTACTAACTACCATAGTACCCACACAAAACAAAACGACGGGAACATATATAATTTATAACGGTTTTGATTTCTCGGGATTTGTGATGAATGGTGTTTTTGGATGATGGTGTAAGAGTAAAGGGAGTGATAACGCTAGAAGGCTGCGTTATCCTATGTGGCAGCAAACATTCTGATGTGGCAGCAAACAACTCAAGTTATGCACGTTAACACCATTTCCTTGCCCTTCGCGTTGTCTTTGCGTTTTAACGTACGTTGGTGTGGCAACTCAAGTTATAACATAACTTGGTTCCAAGTTATCACTCCCCCATTTGTTTTGTTCCAAGTTACCCCAACGCCGTTTTCATTTGTTTGTTTTTTTTCATTTGCTTTTTTGGTGTTATTGGGTGTTATGATTTCCTGGTGTTTTTTGGTGTTATGTTATTTGGTGCTGAGATGATGTGGCGTTGATGTGGCGCGGTGTTATTTTTTAACTTGAGTTATGGTACCCTTTGCTCTAAGAGAGAGAATTCTATATGGAGGAGGAAAATGTGATTTTCACATATTTTGAGAGAAAAGGATATCTTTCATTTTTATTAAAGGGATTTGCTACAATACCCATTGGGTATTGGTTATGTGGCATTAAATAACAAATTTTTTACATATTTAAAGTATACATGTATTTAATGCAAAATCAATAAACATACAAATTACTTTAATTATATGCGATTTTTAATTTATTAAAGTCCAAATTCTTTTTATTTTTATCTTAGCTATTGCTTAGTGAGCATTGTATAACAAATTCCTTTGTAAATTACAATATGTGGCTTTATAATTAAGTTAACGTAGGAGTACAAATTTATGAATTTGAAGGGTTCTTAAATACCTTTATTTTCTAATGTATGAGTAATGCAATGACAATAATTATGAATGACTCATGATTAGTTAGATAGAGTCATGCTAAATTCATCAAAAAAAATTTAGTCAATTAGTCAACATTGGGAGTACCTTTACTTTTTTCTGTGATACTCATTAATTAACACCAAACAAACACTTTGGAATGAGAACCCATGAAACTTTTTCTCATATAAAAAAACCAGAAAGCTGTAATACATTTATGTTTTAATTAATATCTTCCTAACTACCAGTAATACATTTAATTACAGTAAT
>LBNU01015587.1:121690-194012 GCA_014162995.1 Artemisia annua
GAAAAAAAAAGTAATTAGAAATGAGATTAAACTAAAATTTATTTTAAAATTTAACTTAACTAAAACACCGGGTGTGTTAAAATAAAAATGAAAACTGTTTGGCTCTTTTTTTGGAAATTGATTAAAAACTGCTAAGAAATTAAAGGAAATTGAAAAGAAATACTTAATATTTAAAAATTATGCAAAGTTTTTATGGAAAATCTAAAATTTTTCAAAATAAAGCTACTGCCCCTAAAAGGTTTTAGTAAAAATAAGCTGTTAAGCCTGCACTTTGTTGGCCCAAGAAAGCAGGTTTGAAAAAGTGCTTAAAAATAAGCTCTGTTGACCAAAAGTCGTCCAAACTTTTCCCAAAATGGTTATGAGAACTGTAAATAGACACAGAAACCAGCTTTAATTTTTACCATAGGCACAGAACATGCAAATGCAGATTAACAACCAGTCTACAATAAGCACTATTTAAGCCAACCAAGCAATAGAAGTTAACCAATAAGCTCAGAACAGTGCACACAAGTCAAAAACACTTAAGAACACTTAAAATCACCACTGGAATCAAGTACAATAAGCTAGATGCACAAATATATCCAAGCTGATTACTCAGCTTATACAGATGGTTGGGACAGAAAAGGTGAACCAGTTAAGCACTCACAATAAGCTCAAAAGTAGAAAACTAAAGTTGAAACTTAAAGTCAGCTAGCTTGTGAGTGTTTTGCCCCACAATTCAGTCAAAAATCTTCAGTAGAAAAGAAGCTATGAGCCTATGAACTTGGGCTTATGCACTGTTGTCTAGTGGTACAGGGCTCAAAACAGTCCAACTTATCACCTTTGAGCTTAAATTCAAATAAGCTATTAAGATCCAAATAGCAAAACACCTTTTGAAAATTAAACACCACCTGAGATATTATCCAAAAACACTTTTCAAAATAATTTTAGATCTAAATTGAAAACTTTGCACTCTTTTGTAAACTGACCCAAAACAGTTTTGTAAAAAACCTTTTTGACTTTTAGTTTTATAAAAGCTTTGACTAAGTCTAATTTTAATTGTCCTAATCTGATCTAATATGTAGTATTGAGTTAAAATGCAACTGACTAAAGCTAAATAAACAAGTATGCAACTAATTACTATGATTATTTAATCTAAAAAGAACTATAGTAACTGTTATAAAAATGTAAGAGCAAATTTGAATTTTAGCTAAATAACCTACTGTTTTAAGACCTAAGTTATGCTAATATGATCCTATGTGTTAAGTCTAAACTAGCAAGATCTACTGAAACACAACCAAACTCAGTCAATCTAACTGTGCCAAACACTCCCTTACAGTCAATATATCACTACAATCATGTGATCTCAGCCTTAATTCACCACAACAATTATCAAACTCAATTACTTATCACCTTAGTACTCTAAATCAATAACAAACAGTAGCAACAACAGTCACATTCACAGATCACCAATTCTAAAGAATTATGCAGTTAACTCTTAACTATGACACAGGATATAACTATAGCTCAACTTTCAATCACTTATCACTGAATATCATTAACATGAAGCAAATAAACAGTAAACTATCAAAACTAATCAGATCTATACTATAAAATTTAGAGGAATACAAAAATTTAAGTTAAATCTTACAAAGCAAGGACCCTAACCACAATAGGGGTAACACCAAACCAAAGCCTATATGTTATAGGCTTGAATCAATTTCTGAACATCTCCATACCCAGTGTAAACACTTCTGAACCCATCTTCTTCTTCTGAATCAATGCAACTTCAACACAGTTGACTTTGTTTGACTTTTTTTTTTTATTTTTGAGAAAAATGAGAAAATGATTTTTATAGGTTTCAAACTATTATCTAATCTATAATACTTTATAAAAAACTTGATTTGAGTAACTTGTAAACAAACTAAAACCAAATATTTTTTTAAATTTTTTTTTATTTTCTGATTTTTTTTAGATTTGATGTTTTGATAACTAAATTGAATTATAAAAACTTAGATAAGCTAAAGTGATTCAGTAAAACTAAGTTAAACAATATTATCAAAGAAATAGTAGAACTAAACAGTGAAGAGATTTAATAACAAGGATTAAAACAAAAATATTATTTCATTAACTAGAATCTGAGATTACAAAGGAGATTTTAAAAACTAATTCATAAAATAATTTGACAGCATAACAGAACTAGAAAATTACACACTAAACTATGAGGGAAGGGAGGGTATTTATAGCTTCAAGGATTCGAAGCTCCTAGAAATCCATGTCATCACATCCAGTGGCATTGTGCTTCTTTTTGAGCCCCTCCTAAGTCGTTAGATTGCCTTGGGTCACCATCCCATGAATCTCAAGCCGTTGTGGATCAATATATTCCCCAATCATTTGACAACGGATTTCGACGCGGATTGCTTATGGGTGTCATTTCTTCTGCCATCATGTCAGGAGTATCTATCTAGAGGCATGTTGATTGTACTAATTTTGCCCTTACTCATGGTTGAATTTTGGGTTTTACGTGGGGTGAATGTAGTTATACTAGGGTTCATAGGATCTGGCGTAAATGGGGTATTTGGGGCGGGTAAATTTAATATTAACTATTATTATATCGAATTTTACTTTGTTGACGGGGGTTTTTGGGTGGGTTGACCTTGGGCTTGGGTAGCAGGCATGGGGTATTTCATTTTGGGCTTGTGGTGGGAAGTTTTGGGCTTGATGGGGGTTTTAGGCATATTAATGGGCTTTATTTTATGTAGTTTTGTAGTAAATAAGCTTTCCAAGGACCACAATGTGTTAATTTGAAAAATCTAGGACCAAATCTGCTATTCTCCAAAATATGATCCAAGGGCCATTGTTGTCCAATCTGCTTATTCTTGAAGTGGGTTGACTTTGACTATTCTTCACAAATATCTTCAAAGGACCAGTTTTTGACGACTTTTTGGAAAGCGATGCGAGGGACCAGTCTTGTAACTTCCTTTCAAAACCTTGGACAGGGACGTTCTTTTGCCCAATCTTGGATCTTTAAGGGACTTGAAATTGACTAATTTGACTTCCCCGGCTTCGGCTTTTGACACTTTCCATTCTCGTGCTCGTTTTTGTCGGGATTTTGCGGTTTTGATGTAATTTCTGAAATATCCGTACCTGCACGATCACAAACACAAAAACACACTCTCTTTGGCATTTATGGTTAGTTTTTGGTCGTTTTGGTCTTAATTTGGTAAATAAAAGGTGTATGAATAAGCATACACCATCCCTCAGCATCTCTATGTATCATCTCCATCCTATTTCTAGCCATACCAACTGCTTCTCCACCCCCAATCAATGCCAAACTACCAAAGTCAAGAACTGGTACCCTGAAAACTTATCTAAAGTACAAATCCCTAAGTCTCC
Organism: Artemisia annua; assembly: GCA_014162995.1. NCBI lineage: Eukaryota > Viridiplantae > Streptophyta > Magnoliopsida > Asterales > Asteraceae > Artemisia > Artemisia annua. Next base: position 125,066 of record LBNU01015587.1, read on the forward strand.
TCAAATAGTCATCCTCAGTGGCTTGGGTCAGTTCCATCTCCTCAAATCTGAACCACTCATGTCTCAGCTCAATATCGGGAAGTGCCATCTGAAAAATCAAAATAAATAGTTAACCAGTCTGTAAATGAATAGATACGGCGTATGTCAAAGATGAATGCGCCGTATGATGGAATGCGTCGTATCTTTTAAGAAGATACGGAGCATGTGGCCATAGAGATAGATACGTCATATCAAATTATTTGATTCGGCGCTTGCAAAGATACGCCGTATTAGGAAATGATGATGCGGCGCAACTAGGTCAACATATGTCTATTTATAAAAGTCTGGTTAATGCGTCGCATGTGATAATCCAATGCGCCGCATCTCATGTTATATCAGTATAAAAGAAAAGGGTTGGGCACGTTTTCCAAGATTCCGACCCCGTGACGTAGATTCCCACTCAACATCACGTTGCACTTTTCACCAATCCTATAAAACTTTCATATTTACCTATCCCCCTTCAAATCATTTCCCCCCAAAGCTTAAAAATAAACACCCCCGAACCCTAATTATTTCATGGATCAAATTGCTTGTTTTATTCCAAAATTGGTTTAGGGGAAATCATCCTAATTAGGTTTAGATCAAAAGCCCTAAACTAATTCACATCCAAGTCCATAAATTAGTAAGAACCCTAGTTTTTTATAAAATTACAATTCGTGAAATTAAATAAAATTAAATGGGTAATTACCTTATAGATAGTGTGAAATCGTGTTTATGATCGCTAATAATGAATTTGATTCGAGAAAATTAAGTGATTGGAACGAATATGTGTTTTTGACTGCGTATGAATTTGGGGTAAATAGTAAAATCCGGCGCATCTGTTCTTATTTATAGGGTAAAAACGATGCGCCGTATTTATCTAAAATGGGTTGACTGGTCAATGTATCATAATTGGTTGTAGATACGGCGCTTAGATAACTTAGATGCGCCGTATTGTTGTGCCATTGATCAAAATTTAGATAGGGAACGTACCTTGGCCTCTGCAACACTTTTCCTTATGCTAAAAATTGGGATTAAACGTCATACCATTTGATATATAATAATTCAAGATAAGAGTAATTGGCACGATCGTTTTGCACACGATCATAATCTCATTGTTTAGTGGATAATGATTTACTCAATGATTAGGGATAAATACCCAAAACTTAGATTATAATTCGGATACGATGTACTACACTGATTAATGTCTGAAGAAATTTTACAGAAATCACAAATTTCGTTGTGGCCTTCGGCGTTTTTACATTCAGGTAATTTATAGGAAAACAGGTTTGTGTCAACGTTTAGTATATAAGTTTCATTTTTTTAGTAAACCGTTTCTAAAAAAAATTCTTTTCAGACATGAACATGAAATAATCGGATTTAAATAATTCACTTATGTTATTTAAAATTTGGGAGAAGATCTGAAGAGAATTCTCCTTAAGTATAAGTCAATTACTTACAGAGGATAGCTGGAATTCCAATTCAAGAGAAATTGAGATACTCAATGTTACCTGCATCGAGCCCTATTACCTTTACCACTTATTGCAAATTTCCAGTTATCGTAGATTTGATCACTTCATCTATGATTCTCTAGTTAGGTCCAGTACGTAATCTTTATGGGGATGCTAAAGTCATCTTTATCCTGAAAGTAAACTAACTTGTGCACGAGAGTAGTGAAACGATCAAAGTAGTTATCAAAAATCAATAATATTTATAAAAATTAAATGCGCCGTATTAGCAGAAGCTAATGCGCCGTATTTTCGTTACGATTCAAAATACAAGATTTTTGATTTAGTAGATGCGCCGTATCGATAAAAGTCGATGCGTCGCTTCTGTTTAATAATTCGAAAACTGTTTTTAATTTTAAATATTAAATACGCCGTATCTGTTAAAACAGATGTGTCGTATGGCGTTAGGGCTTCGAAAAATTCTTTACTAAAAACAGAATACGCCGTATCTTGGGGAAAGATACGTCGCACTCGAGTTATTAAACACGTTGTATTTTATAAAATTAAAACACAATACGCCGCATCCGATAAACAGATGCGCCGTATCGTTTGTATCTGCACAGTACAACGTTAGTAGGTACTAAGAAAGAAAATAAATAAAATAAAAAGAAAATAAAAAGAAAATTACAGAAAATTAAACACACAAAAACAGTAAATATGCAAATTATACAATGAATGCAAATTATCTAATATACAACAAGTTAGGGGTTAGTGTCTAAAAATCTAAAAAAAAAACTAATTAAAATACTAATCAATTTAACAGATAATAACAATTCACTCCCTGGCAGCGGCGCCAAAAACTTGATGCGCGTGATGTGTCGTTGCGGTTTAGCAGTTTAATGCCTATTCAAGTTTTACATTTATATTTAGCCGACTTATCAATAACACACACACTTAACGAGCAGTGTACCCGGTCAGTTTGCATATAATGGTAAGCAAAGTGTCGATCACTAAGAGTGGAACGTATTATCTAATTATCATAATTAGTATTTTAATATCTAAGTTAGCTTTACAGTCTAATCTAATGATAGGGGGTTCAGCCTGAGAGACTGCCACGGTTTGGTTATTTATTTAAACAGTAAATACTAATGAGAACAAATCAGCGAATAACATACACGTACACATATAGATAGTAGAGACAATAAGAAGGCCTGTCCTGATAATTAAGATAGCCTGTCACTTGTTTTATTGCTAGTTTTATATGAAGTGTATAAAATTAATCCGTACTCGTTGGCTATTATATCAGCGAGTAAACCCTTAATGATTACTTATGAATATCCTACTCATCCAAAGACATCGGAGTGAGTAGGCGAGGAAGGAGTATGGCGGCTCAGCAGTGCTCAGCTAGACACAGAAGTAATCAATGCACTAATATAAGGAAAACAAAGACATCCACATATAAACTTTAATCGATGGGAAAGCAATTTTAAGGCGGGCATTTGATTATTGCGTGCTCACAAACTACCGGCCATCAATCCTGATGGATTCAAAGCTTACTATTACAATAAAACAAAACTACTTAATGAATTAAATACATGCAGGACCTTCTTACAGCTCTAAGATCTTCGTTTGGGGTGTGTCTTGTGTTGCTTGTTCGTCTGAATTCGTCTCCTTAGGGTTATGGTGCACACAAAATTTGTCTAGGTCTTGGGGTATTTATAGTTTCTGTCTGAGGGTTCGATGCGGTGCATGTAATGATGAGATGCGGCGCATTGACTTAACTTCGCGTGGGGTCCAAGCTTATTATATTCTGGAATATTCGTACACCGCCTTTAGATGCGGCGTAACTTGAATCTTTATGCGGCGCATGTCCTTCAGTTGTCTTGGATTGTTTCTGGTGAAGTCTTGATAGTGATACGCCGTATGTTAATTGTGTGATGCGGCGTATCTGGAGTAGAACGAGCTTGATCTTCTTCTTTGACCTGAGTTTCATATGCGGCGCATGGTAGAATTCCATGCGGCGCATTCTTCAAAGTCAGGCAATGGTCTTTGAATTCATCTAAGTACGATATTGCGGCGTATCTGTTGAGGGAGATACGGCGCATCTTCTGGGTTTCAGTAGACTTTTGACATCTTGTTCGTTTTGCTCCGTAATTAGTCCAAAATCGCCAAGTTTCACCTTTTACCTGTTTTTACCTGAGAATCACTAAAGTAAACATTAAAGCACCGATTCTCATACATAGTAAGATGAAACAAGTTAAATAAATAGGATAAATGATGCTAATAAAATGTATTTATTTGAGTTCATCACCAGCCTTACAGATGTCTTCCACTTCAATTTTATTCACACATTCATGAAATTCCACCATATCAGTAGTCATAGTAGAGCCACCAATTGAGTGTTCAGTTGGGCTTAAAGTTTCATTTAGATCCCCTGCTATACCCCATGGTCTTCCATTGACATATCTGCTATTCTTCCTTAATTCTGTCCATAATTCTCTACTTTCCAAACCCTCATTAGCAGCATAAAGAAAAGTGTAGAAGCATTTGATTTTGTATTGGTTAGCACTCAAAACATAGAGCATGGACTGACTAGTTATGTTTATCACTTGGACATGAATCTCTTGATCATCCCATCCTAGTACTATTATACACCCTTTGTTGCAATAATGCATGTTTGAAGTCCATTACCAACCTTGAAATACTTTATCACAGGTATGCTGCAATTTCTTACTTTTTAACCTTGTTTCCTGCACATCACACACCTTCAAATTCTCACTAGCAATTATATTTTTTATTTGTTTTTGTTTCTCAGCAGTATTCAAGTCTCTAATATTCCATACACCCATTTACCATCCAAGGGCCCTTTTCAGTCACAGCATTCAAACCTTCTTCATTCCTGAATTTAAACATGTATTGCCCATTCTTACTAGCACTTATGTCAGCTAATCCAAACTTACTCCACATTCTCCTAATGTTGTACCTTAGCTCATTGATATTCATATTATACCCAATAAACTGTCCACAAGCAGTTAACAACCAACTTTCACTCCCATTTTCACAAGTAATTCATCAAACACCACAACTTTATATCCTGATTCAGTTAATTCAGTAGGTATATATATGAGTTCCTTATGAAACTCATCCTTTTTCACAACACTAGCATAATAATTTCCATTACTAACCTTTACACTCTTAGTACTACCATCAGACATACTAGCATCTTTATTATTAACATTCTTATCAATATCAACATTATTACCTATATCAGCAGTGATCTCTACAGTATTACTAATAGTGCTATTAGAATCAGCACTCACCACCTCTTTGGAGTTAGAATTACTTACAGTGCTATTAGAATCAACATTCGCCACCTCTTTAGGAGTAGAATTGCTTGCAACCAATTCAACTTCCCCTGTATTGATCATCCCAACATCACTACTTTCACCTCCTTTATTTCCATTAGCCATTTCATCACCAGATATAGATCCTCCCAAATTCTGCACACTTTCCCCCTCCTCTGTAATATCCACAACAATCTCCTTACGTTTTTTTACTCAAACTGCCTACTATATGATCATTATATCTCGTGGGAACCTTTATTTGTCTTTTCTTTAAAAGCTTTTTTCTACTCGACATACTGAATTGACAGATACGCTAGTCTAATTGCTTAGTAATTGTGATTACAGAACATTGGAAATTTGGCTCCAAATCATGAATTAAACAATTACTCGGTGAAAATTGGTGAAAATTATATCAGTATGTGCGGAATGAAAAGTTGAATCTAATGATCTAATTAGAATTGAAAATTATGCACTAATTGAGCCTATATCTAAGAAAACCCAAAGAAAATTCAAAGGGGGAAATGGCGGGAGAATTTGTTAGGGGAGAGAGAATAAGAGAGAAGAAACACTTTGATTCATTCAATGTAAAGTCCTTATTAAGTTAAATTTAAAGTTAAAATATATACCATATCTCGGTTCTTGATTAACTCTAACAAATTTCCTTTGGGAGATTGTCGCTATCTAATACAAAGTTGGTAATTAGAATTTGTGTTTGATTAAAATATAGTATATATTATTTTTAAATATTTGTTAAACTCTACTTCGAGTAGGCGAGTGTGAGTGAGTTATTAAAGCTAGATCGTTAAAATATTATGCTTTTATTTAAATAGTTGGTATTATATATCTTTGATCGTGATGTATGGTTATCATCTAAGCTTTAGCATATGGCTTCTCGTTAGCGTAGTTGTGACACTGGCTATGAACGAGTACCTACCCACATCACCTAAACTTATAGCTTTGTTGTCACCTACGATTTGACGAGTATTCACCTACATGTAGAATTTTATGCACATACTGTCCCACGAGGTACTTGTACATCGACACAAGTGATTGATGTAATATTTTGATTTCCAAAGAAATACTCGCGGAAGTATTTCCCGGGTCGTAGTCCCAACGAAGGTTGAATTGAGTTTGTCGGTTCGTGATCGTGAAAACGTGTATTGAATAGTGAAAGGAAGGGAATTTGGAGTTCTATACTAATGATATTTAAATGACGAATAAAAATAAGCAATAAAGCTACGGGAACAATTATGGCATAGGGATACCTAAAAGACAAATTAACCCAAAAACGCGAATTAAAATAAACGCAAACGCGCAAAATAAAAAGTGAATTTAAGGCATTACTACTCCTACGGGGATGAAAATGATTTTTCTACGTTGTAAAAGACAAAAGAAAATTTTAGGAAAAGGAAAAATATTATTGTGACTTTTTATTTAATTCTTATTAATTAAATACTATTTTTAATTATTTAAAATATACTAAAATGCAATTTATTATGAAATAAACTAGAAAAATAAAAATTTAATTTTTAAAATTCTAAAATAACATAATAATAATTTTAAATCTGAAAAATATTTTTTGGACTTTTTATGAATTATTATTAATTAAAAAGGATTTAAAAATACTTAAAAATTATTTTTAATTATTATAAATACTAAATGACTTAAGAAAATTATGAAATTTTTCAGAGAATTCCAAAATATTATTAAGAACCTAGGAAAAATAAAATTACTAAATTCTAAACCCTAATAAGCACTTTTGGGCAATTAAGCAGTTTGAAAAAGGCCTTATTAATAAGCACTTCTGACCAAATAAGCACAAAACTCTTAGGGAAGGTGTAATATACTAGGACAAACTCAATTCAACTAAGAAAACTCAAATAAGCCTAGGCCGTAAGCCAAATTCAATTCACTCTTTGGACTGAAAAAAACAGCCTAAGTACCCTACTTCTAGCTTATTAATAAGCACTCTAATAAGCCAATTTTTGGGAGATTAAGGTGGCAAAAGCTAGACCACCCAGGAGACAACACAAAAAATGCAAAAAGCCCTAAATCTAAGAGCCTATTGCTACCCTAATTTGGGCCAAGAACAGGTCCCAACACAAACATGTAACTGAGAATCAGGCCTAGGGACAACTTTGTGGATCAATTTTTACCAGGCAATTGTTTATGAAATTGTTTGGTTATCGTAATATATCAAGTCTGCACTACAAACTAGCCCTAGGAACAATGTTTAAGCAATTTAGAAGCCAAATGGTATCCTAAACTTACCCTAGAACAGACCCTGTTTAGACAGTTTAACCCCAAGGTTGACTTTTTACTTGCACACTAACTTTGACTAAAATGATATTATGATGATCCTAACTTATCCTAGATGTATAACTAAGCTTGTTTAAAGTTGAATTATCCTAGGTACAACTAATCTTATCCTAAGTCTAAAAGTGCAACAAAGAAAAAATCCTATATGCCTGCTAATTTGAAGATAAACAGAACTTTTGACTTTTTATTCTAAGCCTACTGATGCCTTTTCCAATGCAAGTTTTACCAACCAAAAGTGTACCAAATTTTGAAAAATCACTTTGATTGTCAAGTTCAGAGACCAAACTACTAAGAAAACCAATATCAGGTAATTCCAAAAAGATTTGAGCTCCAAAATTTCATTTAGAAAATAGGCCTATGAACACTGATGTGAATTTTTACTGATGCAAATTTTACCAAAGAAAAAGAGTGAAAGTGCTTTAGCTGCTAAGTTACATATGCAGTCCTACCTTATATCCTATTAGAACCAAAAACAAACTAAATTAAACACCTCAATGCAACTAGAATAGAATATGCAATAACTTGAAATACCAACTGATGTGAAAATGGAACTTTTAGTTACTAATGCAAATGCTAAGAACCTACATGAAATTGATTAAAATCAACTAGAATCAACTGCTAATATCAAATGTAAGGCAAATCTAATCCAACAATTGGTAAAAACTACACTAAGGACACAAAATGCTACTTGTGCCAAACACACTAACTGTTTTTGAGTTTTTGTTGTTTCAAATGATATAAGCTATGCTACTGATTCTACTTGATTTATTAGGTTATATTAACTACTTAAAAGCTAATTAGAACAGAATATAAGCACAAAATTAAGCTAATAGAGATGATGCTATAATGACTAATAAAATGCAACAATAAGCAACTATGAGAACAAGCAAATGAAATAAAGTAAACTTGCAACAAACTAACACAAATACACTAATAAAGCACATAAACTCAGTTAAGCACTAATATAAGCTGAAAAAAAAGCATTAAGCTATAAAAGGAAATTTGAGATGAACTTACAAGAGAGCCAATGGCTTGTAATAAGTAGAAATGAATGAGAAGGAAAAGGAGCTTGTGAAGGTATGCTATAAGGACCTAGGAGTCTTCACCTCATCTCTTCATAAGCTCAAGCTTATTATTCAGCTACTTTGACTTCGTTGACTTTTTGGAGAATTTGAGATGTAAATTGAAATAAACAAAGGCAAGCTTACAAAAAGCTATATAGAGCTTATGTAAGCCTGTAAAAACATAAATCAAAGCTTATTGAAGCTTATGAACACTACTTAACCATATTTTTTATTTTTCAAGGAATTTTCTTATTTTTTTTAGATTTTGTATGATAAGAAAGTAAAAGCTGAATTGATTTTATAAAAGCTAGAAAGTGAACTGATTAAGCTTTTGAAATAGAAGACAAGCTATTTAACAATTAACGAGCTGATTTGAGAAATTAAGGAAAATCAAATAGACATGAATTGTAAAGAGTAAAATAGAATTTCATTAAACAAAGGTTGATATTACAATATGAAAGCTGAGATTACAATAAAAGCTTACCAACACTAGAAAATAATATCGACAAAATAACTCTAAAATCTACACTACTCCTACCATTAACCTAAAATCTAACCCAACAAAATGTGGTGAGGTGAGGGATATATATAGCCTGCTGAGGAGAGGTGTTTCTAGGGTTTCAGAAGGTCCTCGAGCTTCTAATCTTAGCCATTGATCAATCCCATCATATCACAAATCATTTGAAGCCCTTGGATTGCGTGCCAGCTATAATCCACCAATCAGAGGCCTCGAATTCACACGGATTGCCAGCGTGTTATACTCTGCACATGTCAGGGTCTTCTAGAAAAGTGTGCAATGTACAAAAGTACCCTTAATTGCTGTTAATTTTGGACAGGTGAAATCTAGGGTTCATGTGGTACAGTGAATTTCTGGGTTTGGGGTAAAAGGGGGAAAAAGGATGGCGGGTTATATTTTTCTAACATTGTTTGACTGGTAATTAAGTAAGGGTTGACCGGGTTTGTGGGAAATGGGCTCGGGTTGTATGATTAGGTGTGGGCTGGGTAGATATAAGAGGGTGTTGTGGGCTTGGTGTTTTTGGTATTGGGTTGCAGGTTTTAGTGTAATTAGTATAGGAATTTTAGTTTTAGGTTTAAAGGTGTAAAGTTTAACAACTTTAGGGACTGATAGTGTAAATTAATCCAAGGGTTCTTTTTGTCATTTTTTGAAACTTCAAGGACTAAGGTTGACACTTTGAACATAATTGTGATCATTAGTTGAGAAATCCTTCCCTGCCCTCGGCTTTTGACTCTTTTCCAATCTCGTGCTCGTTTTGTCGGGGTTTTTTTTTGATTTTTTATCCTTATTCCACAATATCCGTACCTACACAATCACAAACACAAAAACACATATATTTGGCATTTATGGTCGGGTTTTTGGTCGTTTTGATCCGTTAAATTAGGTAAAAGGTATGTGTAATTTGACACATACCAGTGATCCGCAAGGTTAAACGTCCTTTAATAATAGGATTTAGCAACATTACGTGTATGCATCTACATAAATTCAACAATGCCCTGTTACGTTGTCGAATTATAATGATTCCGTTAAGTATGTAACATACAAATAATGTATGAAAATATTGTTTATAATTTGTAGGAAGAATGCTCGTACCTGAACAGTTTTAATTATAACTAGTTTATAACTCATGTACATTAAAGTATTTTTAAATCGGTTTAATTTAAAAATATCAATAACCAAATATGTTCATTTTTTAAAATAAAATTCCTTCGGATATTTGATAAATTACTCTATTATACATTAGGCGTGCGGAAGCCGCCTCATAACATCAAATAGTTCCGTTATTTTAGTGTTAATTTCCTCCTATTATGCTCATATTTTGTATCATTTTAGTAGGATATATACTCTTACTCGTTTATATTCTGTTTTCAGGTCAAAAATGAGATTTGGAACGAAAAGACGCGGATTTGGAAGGATTTTAATAAAGATTTTAGAAGTATGCTGAAATTGCACTAACTACGGCGTAGTTGTCATCTCTACCTACGCCGTAGCAACCTTTGACAATGAAGACTGAAGTCAATGAAGACCTATGGCGTAGTCAGCAATATGGACTACGGCGTAGATGAAACTACGAGAATTCTATGGGCGTAGTTTTCATTCAAGCTACGCCATAGATCTTCATTCCAACACTTAGAAGAATTTTCGTAATCTTTGATGAAGCTACGGCGTAGTCCCTCATTTAGCTACGACGTAGATGCCACTATGAGAGTTCTACGCCCGTAGCAAACTAACCAGCTACAGCGTAGGCATAAAATACAAAGGCTACGGCGTAGCTGGACCTAATTGCTACGCCGTAGCATAGTCGGGCACTATAAATACCAACCCTAATTTTGAATTTTATATATCACTTTTCACTATCAGAAGTCAGGGAAGGAATTAGGGTATAAGGAGGACGAAGTTCTGCAAGCATACAAGCTTCTTCCAAGGGAGAATTCACACTACAATCATAAGTTTTATCATTCATTTTCTTTGTATAAAATTTATGTTTTCATTAATTATGTTAAACATTAGATTTTCTGCATTTATGAACATTAGTGGCTAAACACCTTTGGTGTTAGCCTTGTTATGAAATTGTTATTGATATGATTTAGTTTTGTCGCATTTGTTTGTTTTATTTGTAATTTTTAATCATAAAATGTTTACAAACACAACAAAATACAATGCATAAACATACAAATAACACGACTAAAATATATACGAAATGAGCGTTATTAGCACCAATGGCATGACACTACCTGTGGCGGTGTGATTAGTTCATGGCGTTCCTTTTTGTTATGTATGATATGTGATCACTTTGCCATTATGATATGTGTATATACTTGTCTAGAATAGGTGTATATATATTATTTGTTTTGCAAGGAGCGTATGGATGCATCCTAGGTACTTTGTTTCATTTTGTAGTGATTGGCTTGTGTGTGCCTTACACTCCTCTCACTTTTGGTACATTTGGAGCTAGCTACTCCTTGTACAACTTATGATATGACGGATATATGTATGTGTGGATATTTGGTCTATTCATGTATCATGTTTAGACATTTGTTTTGAGCTCGTGGGCATTCCTATGTGATTCTTGATTTCTTATGATTTTCTGATTTTCGTTTTATCCGTTGATCTCTCACTTATTTGAATCATTTGACTTATGATATTTGTTCAGTTGATCTTTGATCTCTTGTTCGTTTGTCATATGATATTCGTTTCAGTAGGAGCTTATGTTTCCTTTTCCTATACTTATATATGTGTTGATTATTCGTTTTGGTTATATCTATTCACTGGGTTTTTTAAGCTTAGCTGCATTTCTTTTCCTGCGGCAGGTTTTAGGTTGGAAGCTGGGTTTGAGTGAAGAGTGCATAAGAGCTCTTAGTGGACCACCCTGACGATAGACATCCATTTGCTTCTGGATTAGATTTTGATTCATCTTCAGTCAGATTTAGTTTTGATTTGTATTTAGTTTTGGAACTCACTATGTTTAGAGTTAGTATTTCGTTATTATATTAGAATACCTTTGTAATCATTAATTTTATAAGTCTTTCGCTTGCGTTTGTATGTTCTGATTGACACCATAATGTGGCATTTTGACCTTTGTCGGGTTGAAGTGTTACATTAATGTAATCTTAAAAAATGACTAAATTTACAATGGTGTGGAAATGCATTAAAATGTGTAAAGTTCAATATATTGTAAAAGTTTATATTAAATATTAAGATGCTGATGTGACAATGTACTAAACTCTGTATTGCACCCTGCATTAGAGATGCTCTTAATACAGTAAAACCTCTATAAATTAATACTAAATAAATTACTAATCTCGATAAAATTAATAATTTGTTCAGTCCTAACTTCGGACCTGTACAATACCCCAATCGATAAAATAATAAGATAATTATTTTTTTGAAACCCCAGTGTATATATATTGATCCCAACGAAACTATAAATTAATAATTACTACTCCCTCCGTCGCAAAATATATGTCAATTTTTTATTTTTCAAACTCTTTTATTTCCCACTTTGATCTTAATTATTTATTTTTCTGCTATATAATACTCGATGAAAAGTATACAAATGAAAATGCATTTAAAACGCAAGTCCATTTGTTGCATCAAGTATTATATAACACAAAAAAATAATTAAGGTCAAAGTTGGAATAAAAAGACTTTGAAAAAGTCAAAATGAACTTATATTTTTGGACGGAGGGAGTAAAAAAGTCCATGCATATATATAAAGGTCATACGTAATTGAAACTTGTACAAATTCAATTAATTCAATTAAGGTCATAAGTAATTGGAACTTGTCCAAACAAAACTAACTTTTTTACTTATCCAAAAACAATGAACATAACAAATTCAATTAATTTATGAATGTGAATTAATAAAATGTTAATTAAAACTTGTTTTTCATCTCTAACAAGTATACATTATAATTAGTATATTGGATTTGAAAATTTTAAAACTATACGTAAATCCTTTTTAAATTAATAAATTATTAATTTATCGATATAATAATATCTCGCTAAATTGATAAAATATCCCGGTCCCAACCTAACTAATCTATAGAGGTTTTATTGTATACCAAATAGGGATGAGCACGGTACCGGTCCCGTACCGATCCAGTACCGAATTAGTGGTACCAATTTTTTCCCGAGCATAATTAGTGGTACCGGTACCGGGAAATCGGGTTTTTCTCGGAATTTTCCGGGAATTTCCCGATTTGGTACCGGTCCCGTACCGAATTAGTGGTCCCGATTTTTTTTCCTCCTTATTTCGTAGTACCGGTACCGTACCGTATATCGGGAATCAGTACCGTTTTGATACGGTTCCGGTTCGGTTCCGGGATTCGGTTCAAAATGCTCATCCCTAATATCAAACAAGAAAAGTTTATGGTAATCCTTGCATCTTTTCTGAAATCCATCAAACATCAAACAAACGGAAGTGATACCAAATTACATATGTGATTCCCCTTAACCAAACACAAACACAAACACAAACACGCACCCTACACCCTAGTAAAACCCTGAACACAAACTTCCATAGAGCATCAAGCAAGCAGTCCCCCCTTCCAAAACCCCAAAACCCAAAATGCCTCACCCCCACCATTTCATCCTCCTCCGCCATTTCCGACGACATTACACCACCACTTCCTCCTCCTCCTCTTCTGTCGTCTCCTCCATCAACTGGGTCCGTGACCGTGCACTCGACCACGCAGTCGAAAAAGAACGAGACTTAAAACCCATGATCACCTTAAAAAACTTAATAATATCCCAACCCTCAAAAACCTTACCGCTTTCCATCATCCAAGACAATAAAACATCCTTAAATCTACCCATTCGCCCTATCGACTTTATTCGAAAATACCCTTCTGTTTTTAATGAATTTTTCCCTTCTGGGATTAGTACTATACACCCTCATGTCAAACTCACTGATGAAATTGTCTCCCTGGATGCCGAAGAACGGGTTCTTTTCGATACGGATGTTCAAAAGCTAGATGTCGCGAATCGTCTTTTAAAGTTGTTGATGATTGGTAGAGTTAATAGGATTCCGCTTTCGGTTATTGATAAGTTGAAATGGGACTTGGGTTTGCCTAATGATTATGTTCAGAGTGTTGTCCCGTGTTTTCCGGATTATTTTCAGGTTAATGGGAATGATTTGGAGTTGGTTTGTTGGAGTAGTGACTTGGCTGTTTCTGTTATGGAAATTAAGGGGTTGAGTTCGTTTCCTGTTGGGTATTCGCGTGGATTTGAGGTGGATAAGAAGTTTAAGAAGTGGGTGGATGATTGGCAGAAGCTGCCTTATGTTTCGCCCTATGAGAATTTGTTGAGTTTGGAGGGGAAGAGCGGTGAGTCGGATAAATGGGTTGTTGGTTTGTTGCATGAGGTGCTTCATCTCTTGGTACCGAAGAAGACTGAGAAGGATAATTTGTTGGTTTTGGGGGAATATTTGGGTGTCAGGTCTAGGTTTAAGAAGGCGTTGCTTGAACACCCTGGGATTTTTTATGTTTCAAGTAAGTTGCATACACATACGGTTGTTTTGAGAGAAGCGTATAAGAGGGATTTGCTTGTTACCAAGCCTAGACATCCGGTGATGACTTTGAGGTTTAGTTATCTTCATTTGATGAACATGGTCAAGGAGAAGAACAAATCGAAGAAGGTAGATGTTGTTGTAGCGAAAAAGGAAAAGGCTAAACAAGATTCTAATGAAGGTGAAGTAGAAGGAGAAGGAGAAGGCGAGGAATTTAGTGAAACCGAAAGTGAGGAGGAAATAGATGATTCTGATTTTGAGGATGTGAGCGATAGTGATTCTGACATTGAGCATGTTGATAATGAAAAAACTCCCACCAAGAAAACAAATTTTGAGGATCATGAAAATAAGAATAGAAATATTAGAGGTAGAACAAGCAGGTCAGTGAAGTTTCATGATTCGCCCCGAAGAAACACACCTAATTCAAGGAGTAGTGAGAACGATGGTAGGAGGAGAGGCAGAGAAAAAACTAGGAAGAATAGGTTTGATGAAAAGACCGATTCAAGAAACAATCAGATGTCTAATGATAGAGGCACACGGGAAAGAAACTCTCCAAAATCAAGATCATCAAGAACAGAATCTCCTAGTCGAAAAGCTCATGGAAGATCGTCAGAGAGACCAAGTGTTGCAAGAACAAGAGAGGGGCGTTTCTAGACGGAAGCCGATTGCATCAATATGGAATAAGTTCTTCTTACATTACTTTTCCGCTGTGCTAAGTTTTGTCATTAAGATTAGTCTTACAAAACACTTCTTAGATAGCAGCTTTTATTGAAATCGATTGGTATCTTTATTCACATAGACTCAAGGTGGCAACATGTTCTGATAAATGCGTACGGGTTGGGTTATGACTCAAAACATGTTTGTCTTTTTTCGAAAGAAAAAGTATTATAATGATGGATGTCAATTATGATTAGGGAAATGATACTGTAACAATTGTAATCTTTATTTTTGACTAAAGAATAAATTTTGACTGATTTTCAACATGTTTAGCTTTTTTTTTTTATTTGACCAATTTAGTAGATGCGTATACTCTGTGACTGCATTTCCAAACTGTGTCGGGTATGTTTTAGGTTATTCGTCCTAAATACACATCATACTATAAACCTGAATAGTAAATAAGATGTGCTTGTTGAGTGCATATATGTTGGTCCTTTAAAAAACTATGCATCTATCAGTGTATTTTTAGATCTTGAAAGGTGGAATTGTGAGGCACTGGAAGCTGCATACTCTTCATCACAAAGTTACTCTTAGAGGTCAGGGTTGAAATTGTATGACCAGATCCCTACACTCTAGAGTTAGTGATTGTGGCTTATAACTCAAATTCAAGCAAAGTTGTCTTGCTCGGTGGTTTAAAAAATAAATGATATCGGCACTTTGTTTAGTTTTCAGATAATGCATACTCTAACTACATAATCCAACTGCAGACAAAGTTACCTGCATTTCTTCACTTGTTAACAATGGTCTATATTTGATTATGAACTAATAGTATAGGCCCTTCAATATTAATATGGAAACTGCTTCCCCTACAACTGATCTTGGCTGACTAAATTGTGTGGCATGGAAGTTGCAAACGCTACATCTTTAATACTGGATCAAGTCATTTATGCTCAGTAGAATCATTTGGAACCTAATTCACTTTCATAGAACAACATTTTTTATTTTTTTAGTTATTTATTTATTTTTATTTTTTTATTGTTGATATATAATGTCTACAGTCTATAATTAGCCTTCCCAGTGTATTCGGTATCATGTCCCATGCTTATCATACCATAAATCAACAAAGTATGCTTGTGTTTGTGTGGCATGATTTAATATTTGATGGTGGTATAGAAAGTTGCATTCGTGTTGTTCAGTTGTTGAATTAGTGATCATCGGATTATCTGACCCGGCAATAAAGACCCACAATAAAAACAAGGTGATTTTGGTCACCGTTCTTTTATCTTATATAGTTTATTTGGGGCATGGTTATGTTTCTTAAACCGGTCAAAATGGGCTGAAGAAATACATACCTAATGGTGAATGGGCATATAAATAATGAACTATAACTTTTGATCTGTTGCATTTCATAGATGAGCGAAAGGTATGTGCATCCTTTGAGACTTGAGAGAGTGTTGGCTATCTAAAATCAGTCCACATAGATGTAATTTTAGATTTGCTGTTTAACTTTTTTTTTTTTTTTGTTAAATGTGTCTTATTTCTAAAACTAAATAACAAAACAACTCAAATTTATGCTCTCAAACTCGAAACCTGAAGGGTCACCATTCTTGTGAAGTATTCCAAGTCTACATCTGATCTATCATATTGCCAGCTCATCAAATTTCATAAATGACTACTCCACAGATTGAGGTAGTTTTTTTATATGTTTTATAGGCTTATGGATGAGTTAAGTTGCAGAGGATGTTTTGGAAGTTCGAACAACTTGAAATAGGCTTTAGTATCATTGTAACACACCCAATGATTTGGATGCATTTGCTTGAAAGCAGTGTGTATTTTTGTTTAATCTGAACCCGTTTGACATTATAAGTATTGAAAAGGACATTATAGTGTTAGCATGTAAACCCATTTGAACCCGTTTGACATGTTGTAAAAGTGACTCGTTGATTACCTAACCTGTCAATTTTTGTGATTCTTGTTTAAGATTTGGTGACTTGCATTCAAACACGTTTAGCTATAATTGTTATTTGACCAGTTTAGTAGTTTGACCTATTTGAGATACGCAACCGGAAACCCATGTTGGTTCTTAGTAAATTGAATGAGTTTAATTCTTACCACTAATTTAGAAGTAGATGTCTGTACTCTGTGACTGCATTTCCAAACTGTGTCAAGTATTATTTTCAGGTAATTTGTCCTAAATGCGCATCATAACTTTTAGTATACCAGATGTGTTGGTTGAGTACATATTTGTTGGTCCTATAGAAACCTGCATATGTATTTTTACATATTTTGAATATCGAAAAATGGAATGGGTAGGCACTGGAAGCTGCATACTCTTCGTCACAAAGTTACTCATAAAGATCAGGGTTGAATTTGTATGATCAGATTCCGACACTCTAGAGTTAGTGATTGTGGTTTACAACTCACATTTGAGCAAAGTTAATGAGCTTGGCACTTTGTTACTTTTTATGTAATGCATGCTGTAACTTTATAATTAAATATGGGACATGCTGTAACTTTATAATTAAATATGGGACAAAAAGTTACATGTATTTCCTTGTTAACAAGGTGTATATTTGATTATGAAATAATATAGGACCTTCAATGCTGATATGGAAATTGTTTCCTGTGCAGCAGATCTTGACTGACTGAAAATTGTGTGGGAAAGAAAGTTGCATACTTTACATTTTCAACACCGGATCATGTCTTGTTATGTTTAGTAGTATATCATTTGGAGCCTAATTCACTTGTACAGAAATACACGTGTATTTTATGAGTTTATCAATGGTAATGTTTATAGTCTATGATTGGCTTTCTGTATGTATTTGGTATGTTATGCATCACTCATCCTCCATGCTCACCATACCGTAACTCTAGAGGAAATGCTAGTATGTGTGGCTTGGATAAATATTTGATGGAAGTGTAGAAAACTACATACCTGTCTTTTATTTTGTGATCTTCGGACCTGGCAAATAGACCCGAAATTATAAAATTTGATGAGTTTGGTTTCTTTTTCTAGTCTTATTGAGTTAATGTGGGGCATTTATGTTTCTTAAATGGGTCAAAATAGGCTGAAGAAATATAAACCTAATGGTGAACGGGTCATACAAGTAATGAGGTGTAACTTTCAGTCGTTTGCCTCTCATCTTGTAATTTGATATTGAACTATTAATCTTCTACGTTTGTTTCTTTAGTTTGTATTTTAGGTGACTTCTTTTTATTGTTTCAGTGCCGTAGTTGAAGTGAATATTATAGTGGTTTTGGTAATGGATCCAGCATAAGCATATAGATTCATAGATAAGGGAAAGGTTTGTGCATCCTCTGAGAGAGACGTGTTGACTATCTTTATCAGTACACAACTACACATAGAGCTAATTTATAATTTGCAGTTTTAACGTTTTTGTTAAATGTGTCTTGTTTCTATAAATAAGCAACAATACAACTCAAATTTATGCTCTCAATCTTATGACGTAATTCTGAGCTTTCACCGTTCTTATGATGTACTTCTGTCCATGTCTACATCCATCCTCTTATGTTTCCAGCTCATCGAATTATATAAATGACTACTCTCGAGTTAAAAGTATTACGAGGTAGATGCAGTTATAGTATATTTTTTTATATGTTTTTATAGGCTCATAGATGAGTTGAAGTTGCAGATATTGTTATAAAATGTCCTACAACCAGAAATAGCAGAGTGCAGACACATGATAAAGGGCTTTAATGCCAATGGAGCAGATGCAATGTTTGGATGAATTTGCTAGAACTAATCTGTTTACTAAATGACGAAGAAAAAGAAAGTGATAGAAATTAGCGAACCCCCTGTGCCCGTTTAATCTGTCTTTTTTGGTAGAAAACAAAAATGTTGGCATGTCAACCCCATTGGAACCCATTTGACATGCCATAAGTGTTTCTTATCTTAGGATTTGGCGATTTAGGGGTAAAGGGGAGTAATCCTGCACCCTGGTAAATATATTAATGATTTGGCGATTTATATCAAGCAAGATTTGGTGTTTTTTTTTTTATGATCTTTTGAAGCTTTTGAATGCAGTAAGTCATCTTTGGAATATATAACTCTAAAGTTAAAACGATCATGATCCATGGAATAAAGATAATACAATAACAACATAACACAGATGCAAATGGGGATAGCAATTATATATGCCACATGGAGCCTCATTTACTATTTTACAAGCATCATAATACTTCATCGTTGTTTGTTGTGATTTGTATCAGTGTGGTAGTTGGTCTTGTTTAAGGTGCAATATGTGTTTGATACCTTATGACCTTTAACTTTTGTGCTAAAAATCTTTCTAGTTATCATGACATATGAAGAAAACAAAAATGAAATGAGAAAATGATGATTGATAATCAGTGGATTTCAAATGGCAAGCATATTGATTAGGAGGATATATTAGAAATAAAAATTAAAAAGATAATTGCTCATTTTCAAGCTATAGGTAATGCAAAAGGTGGTAATAGAAGTTCTAAAAGAATGGGGAAAAAAAATGTTTCGGTGGACGTACATTAGATGAAAAAATTATTAGAGTTATTGAAAGTTAGTTAAATGTGATAATTATGTTTCCTTCAGAGATAGTGAAAGTGGCTAAAGGGGAGCTAACTGCTAAGTGCTCAAATTTATTATGATTACTTGAACACCTAGAAAGTTGAAAGTAGAAGAACAATTCTAAATCTTTTCAAGTAAGCCATTTCGTCAAATAAATAAATAAATAAATAAATAAATAAAAACAGGGTTGTAGATTATTAGTATGTATATGTGACGACTCAACTTTTACATTGGCTCAAATCGAATCTTTAAAACGAGGCATTTTATTAAAGTTATATGCTGAAAAGTCGTTTATATAAAACTAGTTTTAATACCCGTGCACGCACGGGGTTCTTTCTAAAAATATTTATTAAGTATTCTTATTGATTAAACCGCATAAGTTTTACTTTCCGAAAGGATAACTTTGGGTAACTAAATAATCATGACAATAGGTTTGGTTGTTGTGATATATTCTTGTTAGCTGTTTGTTACCGTCAAGTTTCAAGCTCAAAATCATTCAAAGAAGTCTCGATCAGTATTAGGTAACTGCATGTCCTCTTTAACATTATAAATAGTTAGACTATCGTGCCTAACTACTTAATATCTAGCTATGCTTGCGGTTTTATAAATTAGGTTTGCGACATATAAAAAGAAGTTCAAATAAAATAAAGTAGTGATAACTCAACACTATTCAGAGTATTTGTATCATATTGCCTTATTAAGAATCTTTCGGACAATGTTAGTCAACAATCACGCATGAGTGTGCAACGATTATTCTTTATGCTTATCGATGACAAATAATTCAATACAAATCGATGTGTTCGCTCTTGCAAAGAAGTGGTTTTGGCCTTGTGAGAATAATCAAGAGATGGGTCTATAATCAGTTACGTGGAGGTCAATAGCATCATGACATCTTCCATGGTCTCTTTATGCACAAAAAACACGAGTTTGTTATCTATTTTATACATAATATGTGTATAAAGTATTATTACACAACATGCACTATAGTGACTTTCGAGCCATTTTACCCTTTTCTTTGTAGCTAAGTTATTTTTTAGCCATTTAAAACATCAAAGATATAATAACATAACACGAATCAACCCATTCACAGTATGGGTCAAAATTGCCATAAATTTTACAAAATTGACTTTCTAAAAGAAATCAATAGCACTGTTTTACATCTAGTACGCCCTCCCCTTAAACTTAGGCGATCGTGATACATCTAGCACACCTTCCCCTTAAACTTAGGCAATCTGAACCATAGCTTGTCCTATATTTCAAAAGATCTTGTTTTTCACATCTGTATATCATCACAACAAAGCGGAAGGAATCAATAAAAGATTGAAATATCACAAGCTTAAGGAATATAAACTTCTACCTCTTACATCTCATCAGAAGTTGTTCACATGGATAAGATATTGTCCTCATGTAAGTAATCCATTCTTATACATCCATGGACTGCTTGTAATGCTGCAAAATAAAAATCGTTAACAATAACAATAAAGGATCAGAGTATTAAAGAAAAAAATGTCACAACGCAATGAATGTATCACTTTTGATTTAAAGTGACAATGCTAGTTTAAGCACTTCAACATTGTTGTATTGCATGTATAAGGCTTTAATCAAAAGCACACCACATATCAAAGAAATCATATATGTCTATACACACGATGGATATGCTAACCTGATTTATGTAAGGATAGATAGACTTGGGTGTCAACAGTACATTCCCTTCATGAAACTGGTGCACCTCTGAATCCGTACATGGTACTTCCTTTGCAGCGATCATGCAATATATATAGAGTATTTCATAAGAAACTCCTTACTTTCATTAAATCAAGCTTCCATCTCTTGTAAGCAGATTGCACTTTTCCGTTTTCTTGTGTTTTGGCTTCTTCCAAGTCAGCCTGCAAAGTAATAGTATGCTTACAGGTTGTAACTCAATTAAAATGGAATTGTAGTTCAAATACTCATTATTTTGAAGGGAAAAAAAATAAATAAAATAAAATAAAATAAATAAATAAATAAATAAATAATTTCATTGATTCATTATCTCGATAATACCACAAAAAACCTCTAGCATCTCGATCAGGTGTTCAGCTCAATCGTGATCTAAATCATCCGGCCTAATTAGGACACAATCCGGGCCTGAAAAAGAATTCAAAACACCATTAAAGCTAAAAAGTAGTGGGCATTTAATAGCTTAGATGATCCACATATATCTATTAAATGTACAGAAGTATAGTCTTACATTAAACATTCTGTTAACACAGTTCACTTTTGCTTAAACATATGATTCAAATTCACCTTTGAAATTTTCCAATCTAATTATTATATCTGTGAGAATATAAGATAAATATACATGAATGGTTGAAGACTATCAGTATCCATAAATAAGGAAAAAGAAAAGAGCATATGAGTTTGATTTTTTCCTCTCTTTTATTCTTCAAGCCCATATAAGAGGTGAGGTGTCAAAATGGTGCCTCGTTACCATGATTATACATACGCAGAACAGTCGTCGTCTTTACCCATTAACAGAAACTTGTTAAACATGTTACATTTAGCCGGTCTATATGTCATTGGCGTGTGTCACCGCAGGTCGTTTACCTACCGGTATGTGAGTGGTCGTCAACTAATTACTAAGTCTAGGAAACATAAAAATAAGATTGCACCACATTTTATTGCGTATTACCTTAAGGAAACATAAATCACAGTAGGTGGAACAAAGGTTATAACATACAATTAGCTTTGGCCTTGTGATTAGGTTAGGTATCCATTTAAGTATACGAAACTTCATTAGACAGCTCCAAGCTTGTGTATTCATTGATGAATGGTGTACGTCTTCATCCTGTTTACCCATCAAAGATCCATTTTGTCAACTCCTTTGGTAGCAAAATAAGAGCAACTTAAAGTCGATATATGCTCCAAAAATTGACAGCCACTTTACAGTTTCATATATTGTTTAAGCCATATAAGAAAGTGCTATCATTAACAAAGAAAAAAAAGAGAGATGGATACCTTGACTTGGAGGTTGGGAAATTTAACGTAGTCTATGATCTCATCAAGCATTGAAGCCTTGCTATATGTCATTCCACCTGCAATTAAAAATAAATCAAATAAACCTTGATAAAATACCAACAACTTAAAGAGTTATTGAAAACACATAAAGTTCACCTCTTTATAACAATCAGACATTATCCAACACCAAAGTAACGTTTTAGAACAAATCTGTCGACTGTTACTCATACTGACAGAAATGTAATTTAATAGCTATAACCTTACTCATATGTAATGTGCCTCATTTTAGCCTTTGGATTGAAGAGTTTGTGAATAGTTTATAGTTAAAGAATATACATATAAAATCAAGTGATAGTAACTTTATGACTTCGGAAATACCAAGAAATATGTCTATAGCATTGTGCAGACTAATCAAACAACATCCCAATTAGGTATCATGATTTTTTGACAACATGAAATTTATAAGAAATGAGCCATACCGGTTTGGGCTCTCCATTCTTTACACCAATAGTTGATATTATGTCACCATTTTGAGCTTCATTCGCACCATCTGCTTAGTAACTTATAACATCGGCCATAGTAATTATGACCATCATTACCTCTTTCAAACTTCAAACAATAATCTAATTCATACCCACTAAAAAGCCCCAATTTTAATTAAATATGCACTAAAAACAGAGCCGAACTAACAAATCAAACCACAAACATCATCAATATCACAACTTATTCACATGGGTCAGCTTGTAAAAAGTAATAACCTATCAAGATCAAAGTGGGTTCAAAGGTGACTGAATAGAAAAATCATTATCACAAAAAATAAATTACCTTTAGATTAGCATATGGGTATCACTTAATATGATGAGAATTTAATCTTTGTGAGATGAAGAAAAAATTACCTCCGTGCTTTTCTTCAATGAGGTTGAATGCGTTGATTTAGGGTTTTAAGGTTCCATGAAAGAGATCGATTGTAATGGGATTCAAGACGTGAGGCATCTTCTTCACTGGCATGCGTGCGCTGTCTTAGTTTTTCATTTATACCACCATGGTGGGGTGGAAATGTTTTTAGGCAACAGGATATGTAATCGAAGGTGGTTTTTTGTTTGGTGGGTTACTGATTCATCTCACTAATTGTGACGTTATCTTTTAATTCGTAAATCATTCATCAAGTCAGATTAATAGTTTTGATTAAGTACGGTTAAATCGTTAGGGTAGAAGAGAAGAAGGAGAATGATGATTATTTTTGGGGATAGGATATCAATGGCATGTGTTTCTTTATTTTCATTTTTTACCTTACAAAATTTATGACTTTACTCCGCTTTCTATCAAGTTTTGTTTCCTTTCAAATTTTACACATGTGTTTTTTCAACATTTTTTTTCAAAACACGAAATCAAACAAATATTGACCAAATTTGATTCAATTTTGACTTTTTATTAGCCAATCACAATGCTCGATTTTACTCATGTGTTAAATTCGAGCAATCTGATTGGTCCAATTGTTTTTTCAATAAGATTGTTCTATCAAAAAAACTCTGAAATGATGTAATTCTTTTATTATATAAAAGATTTACCTTTTTAGCTTTTCTAAATTTTAATTTGAAATATTTGATTAGTTTTAAATTTAAATTAAATTTTAATGTGAAATATTTGATTTGTTTTAAATTTAAATTTGCCAAATTTAATTTCAAATGAAAAGTGATTAAATAGCTTGATCTATAATGTATAAGAAATAAGCGATTGTAAAAGTCTCTTCGCTGATTTTTATAGTTTCATTGTCAACAATATCATCATGCTTTCTATTTTTACAAGTAGTTCGTTTTTCTTTTAAGTTTTCGTTCTACATTCATTTCTTTAGCAATTTCTTTGACTGAAATTAAAGCATCCTTAAAAACTATGGGGAAAACGGATTCATTGAGATATTCATTTAAAATATTAACTTATACCCTTTAGTTTTCTTTTTTTCTTTTTTTTTTTTTCTTTTTTTTTTTTTTATATTAAAAAAACCCTCTATATCACTGAGATATAGTATAGCTCACTCCCATAAGTTTCGTTATTGTGAACTGCTTTCTCTAGTGAAAAAGATAAAATGGCTCCGAGTCTGAAAAAAGGCAGTGCAAATCGAGCTACCATGTTCATTATGGTTGCACTGGTATGGTTAATGGTTCAATCTATAGAACAAGTGGATGCTGCGGTGTACACGGTTGGAGAGTCTAGTGGCTGGTCCTTCGCCTCCGGAAGTTGGACTAATGGAAAGCGGTTCAAGTCAGGAGATATGCTCGGTAATTTTAATCTTAACTTCTATCTCAGCAAGTGTTGAAACAGTTAATCTGTTTTTCTATGATTTCATGCCATATAACAGCAACATGTTTAGTAATGAAATTTATTCTTCATTACAAGGTTCACCTAAATTTCATATGCCAAGAAGAAATATAAATATATATATACTGTTCGGATTTTTTAGCATTAACAGATTTAACGTCAAAAGAAAAACAAACAGTATTAGTAACATGTTTCTCTTGAACGATTATTAAATATTTTACTAGTATGAAATAATGTTAGTAATAACTAGGTGAGCAACAATGTACCGGTCAGTTATGCTAACTTCATAGACTCATAGGACGTTAGGACTTAGGAAGTCTAAATTTTAGAATTTTTAAAGGGAATTCCAAGGTTATATATCTGTATTCCCATAAATTTTAGCATTGCAGTAAGAATCCTAAACTCGTATATGTATTTCTAAATCAAGAAAATACCTTTTATTTCTTTCAGGCCTAATGACATGAGTAACCATGAATCTTCAACATATGTTTTTGTATTTATCACTTTATGAAATACGCAGTATTTAACTATGATTCAACAATCCACAATGTGGTAGCTGTGAACAAAGGAGGCTACAATAGCTGCACTGCTCCAGCAGGTGCGACAGTTTATAAAAGTGGAAAAGACCGTCTGAAGCTCTCCAAAGGAGCCAATTTCTTCATATGCAATGTTGTTGGCCACTGCCAGTCTGGGATGAAAATCGCCATAATAGCCGCCTAGTCCAATGCCCTGTGTTTATTAATAATAAACAGTTTGTATTTTGCTTGTTATCCATTGGAGAATCTTTGTTTGATCTTGTACTAATGAATCAAATGTAATGTTTTAACCGACCTTGTTTTAAAAAAGTATTTCTGTCTACTTCAGTTTGATTTTTAATTCAACAACCAAACCTTATGCATTGATTAGCAAATACACTTGCAGGCATCTATATTCTCTTGGATAATAGGTACACAAGGAAAATAAACCAAACATGGCTTTCCAACATCTTTACCTATGAATACTACATAGGTTTTGTAACACATAAAACATTACATAGTTTTTATAAATAAAAGCAAAAATAACTTTAGCAGGGTTTATATTCCCTAAATTTGAACCAAAAGTTACTCTTCATTTCATATTCTCATTCAATAATTTTAACCAGCATGGACAGACCACAAGAAGAGCTGCAATTCTTAGGCCTCTTTGGCATCTACAAAGAAACCATAAAGACAATCATATCATGGAGAAAGATCTTCACTCAAATCACCCTGACCTTCATTCTCCCTTTAGCTTTTATCTTTCTAGCTCACATGGAAGTCTCAAATCTAATTTCAGGAAAAATAATGAACACAGATTTTCAAAAACACTTAACTCGTCCAGGAACCCTTCGTTACAACAAACTTACAGATGCCTTAAGATCGGAATGGATCACATATTGGCTACTCAAAGCCACCTACTTCACCTTTCTCATTGCCTTTTCACTTCTCTCTACTTCTGCCGTTGTCTACACGACTGCTTGCATTTATGCTTCACGCAATCTTACATTTACTAGTGTCTGTAACGTTGTCCCAAAGGTCTGGAAGAGGCTGATTGTCACTTTCTTGTGTGCGTTTGTGGTTTTCTTCATCTATAACATGCTTGCATTTTTTATGGTAGTTTCCTTCATGCTCCTTTTGCCTGCCGACACATTTGGTGACGTCGTGTTCCACATTATGCTGATTTTCTACTTCATTGGGTTTGTTTACATAAGCATAATCTGGCAGATGGCTTGCGTTGTTTCAGTGTTGGATAGCTCATATGGGGTTAAAGCTATGATGAAAAGCAAGAATCTGATTAAAGGGAAACGATGGGTGGCGATTTTTATTTTCTCGAAGATACATTTATCTTTTTTCGCGGTACAAATTATATTTGAGCTATTTGTTGTGTATGGGCACGCGTTGGGTGTTTGGAGAAGGGTAGGGTTTGCGGTATTGTGTTTGTTAGTGCTTTCGAAGTTGTTCCTCTTTGGCTTTGTTGCTCAAACAATCCTTTATCTCGTCTGCAAGTCATACCACCATGAGAATGTTGACAAATCAAGCTTGGCTGATTTACTCGAAGGTTATCTTGGTGACTATGCAGCTTTGAGTGCAGATGACAATGTTCAACTAGAGCAAACCCGTGTTTGATTGGATTTCAGAAAAATACAAAGAGATCATATACTTATATACAATTAATTTTCATCATGTACGAATTCAACTGCATATGTTAACTTGAAGACCAAAATGTCATTACTTGTTAAAATATAATGTCAATATGGGTTGTAAATTACTAGAAACTAAATTTCCGGGCATTCAAGATTTGAAAACCCATATTCCCGGTATGATATTGATATTACGTGCCACTAATTTTAACATTATCGCTTGCTATAACGACCAATAACATTTGTCAACTATTACAATGAACCACTAAACCATCTAGCTGTAAGAGCTTAGACTCGACTCAACAATTAAACAAGATTTATTGACGTTTTCCCCATACTAATTTCACTTTTTTAGCTAAAAAACGTTCACAAAAATAAAAAGTTCTATGTTGTTTCAAAAAGGTAAAGAAAAGAAAACAAATGTTCAATGAAGGATGTTCAATTTTGGAGCTAACCTTTCTTTTCCAGTTGGATGCCAGGGTTTCACATTTTAAACCAACTATATTTTAGATATGTCTCAATGATACTTGAACCACAACCTATTGGTTAATATGCCACTCAATACCGGTATACCAAAGTACACTTGGTTCAAGCTTTTTCCAAAACATACATGAAAACTTAACAAGATTTACATACGTTTCATCTAAAACTACCGGCGCTTGATTAGTTTTTCAAAAGTTCAGGAAACCAAATTCTGAACCTTTCCCTTGGCACCATCAGATGTGCACCTAGAGATGTTTAAAACCTAAGATTTTTTTTGAGGTTAGGCATTTTACCACTAAGCCTTTGGTGGCAGCTCTTATAGTTAGCTAAAACATGTCTTCTGTAAAATCAATTATATAGAAAAAAGTGTGGCAAAACTGATTCGAGCTTACTCAAATGTAGATGAAACTGGACTATATATAGTACAATTCACGCAAACAAAAAAGACACCGCCTACATACAATTAACACAAACAAAAGACTAAAAGCTTAATAATATTTGATGCCAAGCACTTATTTAAAACACAGCTCAACTTTGTTTTCAAGCAGATATTTGTGTAAAGTTCAACTCCAACATCAAATCCATGCTGCTTCTGCAAGTGGCAGGGTTATCATAAAAAAGTTGCCATAATGCACACAACTAAAGAGGTTATTGGCTAGAAATAAGATGCTACAGGATCCGATAATCATCACAGATACAAATGAACAAAATGTAAGGATCCATGACCAACTGTAACAAAACATCCATACATATGATTCTTAAATCACAACACATAGATTAATTCAATTTGCTGCATATTCAATATCTAATACAAGTAAACCCAGAAACATCTGAAAACATTAAAATAACATCATGATAACATTTTTGGATACTTGAAATTCGGATGTCTACCATGATCCCTCGGCTCCCACAGTTGGATTCTTAAAAGCAGCAAAATCCCAGCAAGTCTTCAATGAGTATGGCTGGGAGATGGTCATACCTTCCTCTGTAATTTTTGCCATCTGTTGTTTCAAACAACCATAGAGTCAGAAAAAAAAATGTCCAACATCTAATAATACAAAGATGCATGTAAGCGCCTGAATAATGTGCAACATCCATTTGAATATAGAATGCCGATAAGCAAAAAGAGTAGTAAAAATTGGGCAGGTCAAAACAGATTGGTAGTTAAACCAGATGTTTTTGGTATAAGTCAGGTGACCCAAAACAACTGTCCAAAATTTTCAAGTTTTTGTAAATAATTATATAAAAAATGATTAGAAATATTTAATTTCAGTTATCATCCAAACTTACGATATAAAATGGTTATATGAGGTTTTAATGTTTTATGAATTACGAGTAAAAATTACAACTTGGGCATCATGCTCCTTTAACCCATTGGACATTTAAATGCATAAAACCTCCTAATCGATACAATTAAAGTATTAAACAGTATGAGCATTATTATAATAATATGGTTTTAGTAATTATAATTAATATAACCCAACCGATTTTGATGCGCACACAAAATTACCCATTTTAACCCAAAATCCACACCACCCATATTCACACCTTTACCGAATAGAAAATGCTACAGATAATTGAAATAAAAACGCAATACATAAAATTACTGGAACCAAATCAACACATAAAAAGACTCACCTGAACCTTGTTGACAGCAGACCTGTCACGGTATAGAAGGTTGCGCATGCATTTCTCCAATAGTTTGACGCCCTCTTCAAAAGTCAAGTCATCCCGGCCTCCATTCTTCACGAAGTATTGGGCGGGCAAGGTGATTACCAAATCCAGTGGCAACATGATCGTCCTCAAAGTGCACACCAATCATGCTAACCTGCACGTAAACACAAAGAAAACATAAGTTGTCATGCGCCATTTTTACAATATATAGGAATTCAAATGAACTGATATACGTCAGAATAGATGGAGAATACCCAGAAGTGAAATAAAAGTGTGGTCCATGAATGATTTGTTAAAAATGATTATGTGGGCCAAGTGATTACGTCAAAATGAGGTGTAGCAAACTGATTTATTAAAAATGAAAAGCTAGTAAAAGAAAAAAAGAAAAAAAAAAAGTGGGCCAAGTGATTATGTGGAAGTTTCTTTGCAAATATTTTGTAGATGTAGCAAACCTCATTATAACCTGGTTGGGTAGATCGAGCTCCACTGGTCTCGGGCTATATCATTTAAGCTTGAGCTCAAGTTGATAGTTATTCGAAAAACTCAAGGTTGACTCGTTTTCAGATTTTTTAATAGATATAAGAAAGTCAATAACATTAAAAAAATGTGTTAAGGAAGCCTAAGACTGATGTCATAGTTAGTGTTTGGAGGAGGTCAGAGACACAATTTAAGGTACTGACGGGCCACCATGATACTAGTTTAGCTGACTTTAAGATAGGAGAATGCAAACTTGAAGTTCTTACTCGGTTGACACTGAAATCGACATGACTGTATATTGTTTGTTAGTCCCAATGAGATACGATATATGAAATTGCAAGTATGCTATAAACTGAATAACTTTATTATCGGTTCTAAAAAATCAAATGTTACATAATATCGAGTACTTATACTAAACGAATGGTTGTCAAGGAACCATCATGTCTGTTCGCTGGATACATGCACCAAACGACACACCCTTTCATTTTAGGGTTAAATTCATTTAACTAATTTAACTAACAATTCGGTTAATAAGTTCTATATTGTCGACTTTGGTCCTTCGTCTTTGTAAGAAGCAATAAAACGAGATTATTGGTTTTCATTCTCCTCCTTAATCTTGATTGTTCTTCGACCCAAGTCTTCAACCTCCGAGCCATCTTGTCGCAATTGTTACAAACTTCAGTCTTGGTAAGGGCTTTTCGTTAAGATGTCGGCTCTTTGTAGTTCTCCACTAACGTGTTCCACATTGATTATGACGCATCGGGTCTCTACGCATTCCTGATAAAATGATAAGCGAAGTCTTGTGCTTGCTCTCTTTCATGAAATACTGGGTTCTTCACGAGTGCTGTAGCTGAATATGTTGCAACTCCTAAGCGTTATCCTCGTTTTCTTGGGCCATCCAAGTCAATTCACTAAGTAGTGTTTTAATTTTACCACAAACTTGAACTGCTGCTCCAGTAGCTGGCATGAATTGACTGATTCAGCATGATGCATAGTCCTGTAGGTTTGGCTTCTGAGTAGCACCAAAGTAATAGGTGCTCCTCCAAGAAAGTAAAATACGATTCCAGTAGTTCCTTTTCCTTGATCGGTGTTTGATTCCATAACTACTAATCGCTGTAACCTGTACATCTTGTCAGCGCGCCTTTCTTTCTTGTATAGTTATGCCATGCTCCTTTGCTTCCTTTTGATATAATTGCCGATTTACTTTGTTTCACGTGCCTTCCCCAGGTGATGGTCTTTGGGTCTTGCAATAAATCTGCTGAGTAGTCCGACCCTGAGTAACTAAGATCCGGTCTTGTATGCAAGTAGAGTAACCTTAAACTTCCAATTAAACTTCGGTAGTAAGTTGCGTGCAACTGATTCTCCCATCTTCCGCCTTGACCAACTTAGGTGCCGGGATCCAATTAGGTTATCTTCGTATCATTGACTATCCCGTCATACTTGGGTCTGCCTTCAAGAATCTTATTAATGTAATCCTGTTTTGCTTGATTGTAATCTCTCCTCCTTTGTTTTTTTCCACCCCTGTAACCTTCTATCACCAAGGTAATGAAGCTATAACCCTAAGTTCGCTCATCTCCAAATTTGTCTTTCATCTGGGATTTGGAACCAAGTCTATTTCTTTCTTTGGAGTTCCCGTGATTATCAAATCATCTACAATATACTCCAACTATTAGTGTAGAAGTCTTGCCTTCTCTTGCCGTATAAACTCGGGGCTTGTTCGAGATTACACTTCTTAAAGTCCCAATGACTTCAAGGTTTGATCAAGCTTCAACGTTCCCAAGCCTCTTGGTGCTTGCACTTAAAGCCATACAAAGCTTTAGTTATGCTTGTATACTTTTCCCCTAAGTTTCCTTCCTTGATGAAACCGCTTGCAGGTTGTGTAAGCCGTGAGATTCTTCCCTTCAATTCTCCATGTAAAAATGCTGATTTTACAGCCCTAAGTGGTGTACAATTTTTTTTTTTTTTTTTTTTTGTTTTTTTTTGTTTTTTTTTTTTTTTTTTTTTTTTTTTTTTTTTTTTTTTTTGTTTTTTTTTTTTGCGCCCCAACCCCAGGATAAGCCTGCTAGTGCCAATATTAGACGAATTGTCGCTATCCTAGCAACCTGGTGCAAACACCTTGATCGAAGTCCTATCCTTGTTCTTGTACATACCTTTTGCAACTAATCTTGCCCTTATACTTTATAGATCTTTCCTTTAGCATCTCTCTTTTGGTTTTATAAACCATTTGAGTCTATGCTGATTTGGTCAATGTGTAAAGGGTCCATGTATTATTCTTGTTGATTGAATCCCAATTTTTTTTCATCTCCAATGGCGGCCTCAATCCAATTCTTATCCTTGTGATGGCTTCCTTAATAATTTCGAGGTTCTTCTTCCTGTGAGAATAAACTTAGGTGGCTTCTACATGTTGTGGCCAGTTTCAAAGAATTTTGCTAGCCCTTCTTCTTCCTTCGAACTGGGCTTAGTGATCATATCATCTGACATGAGCTTCCTAATGAGCTACTTGTAGGTTCTTCTTCCTTTTCTGAGTTAGGGTCATAATTGTATGTCGGTGGTGTGATTGGTGAGTCTGGATCTGATGTTGGATCCGGTAATGGATACAAATCATCGTTGTTTTCTATGTTGACATGTAAAGGGTTTTCCTCATCAACTTTGCCTTCCACAAAACTAGCCCAAAATGTGTCTTGTGTACTCGTATCCTCTTCATTCTTATCCCAATCCCACGGTTTCGTTTCCATAAACTTTACGTCCCTACTAACATGTTTCCTTTTTCTTACTGGATCATATAGCCTACATGCTTTCGATCCTTCCTCTACACCTAAATACACCATCGGTATGCTTCTATCATCTAACTTCTTTAAATGAGGCATTCTTATCTTAGCATAAGCTGTGCATCCGAATATTCTTAGGTATTCCAGATTCGGTTTCCTTTTGTAGAGTGCTTCATATGGTGTCTTATCTTCCAGGGCTTTTGTAGGTACCCTGTTGAGTATGTAAATGGCGTGTCTGACTGCCTCCGCCCAAAAAGTTAAGGTAACTTCATCGCTTTCATCATACTCCTAGTTGTTGATAACACTGTCCGATTTCTTCTCTTCACTACTCCATTTTGTTGTGGTGAGTATGGTGCTGTCAACTGTCGTGCTATACCATTTTCCTTACAGTACTTGGTGAACTCGTTTGATGTAAATTCACCACTTCTATCTGTTCTTAGCATTTTTAACTTCAACTTCAACTCCATTTCAATCTTCTGTCTAAATTCCTTAAATGTGCTAAATGCCTGATCTTTCGAGGTTAGAAAGTAGGCCCACATGAAATGTGTGCAATCATCTATCAATAAGAAGATGATCTTCTTTCCAGAGTGTGTTGTTGGACTTATGGTACCACAAAGATCTCCATACACTAAGTCCAATGGGTTCTTTGATCTGAATTTAGCTTTGTGTGGAAATGGTGTTCTAATGTGTTTTCCTAACAAACATGCATCACAGATTTGTCCTGCATGAGTTATCCTTGGTATTCCATTTACTAGACCTTTCCTTGTCATCTTGTCTAATGCGTCAAAGTTAGATGACCTAATCTAGCATGCCATAACCATGCTTGGTTATCTAAGTTTGCTAAGAGACATATAGGTGCCTCTATCTTTAGTCTAATATTGTAAAGTCGATTATTTGATCTTTCTACCTTCATCAACAATTTCTTACTCTTGTCATACAAACTCAATAAGTTTCCATCCATGATGATCTTACAACCTATCTCGGTAAGTTGTCCTAGACTTAGTATGTTGCTCTTGAGGTTTAGAATGTAGTAAATGTCTGACACAATCTTTTGTTCCTTGTTTCTACATCCTAATAGTATTGAACCTCTACCCTTTATCTCCACATACGATCCATCTCCAAAACGAACGCGTCCAGTGATGCTTTCGTCAATATCCTTAAAATGACTCTTGGTTCCCGTCATATGGTTACTTGCACCATTATCTAAATACCATATGCTAGCATCTGTTGTAGCATACTTTCCGGGTTGTATTTGTCCTTCGTTCAACAAAACTTCTTCGTGTTCAGTTTCGTGCCTAGCCATTAATAGTGATGGTTCATCGTCTTCTAAGATAAGGTTTGATTGTTCCTGGTTTGTTGATGGTTTTCTGCAGTCTTTCTTAATATGTCCTAGTTTCCCGCAATTGAAACATTTTGCTTTCCTTATATCCCACTCACGTCTACCTTTATTAGACTTATCCTTGTGAGTTGAGTTTTCTCCATTCGAGTTATCCTTAGACTTGTTGTTTTGCCAGTTCCCTCGTGAGTAGTTTGATCTACCCTTATTCTTGGAAAAACGTTTTCCATTCTTAGAGTGTTCGCCTTGTGCGAATAGCAAATTATCCTGGCTTTCTACTTGACCTCCCTTTCGGAGTTTTATTCTTTCCTCGAATGCCTTAAGTTTTCCAGTGATCTCATCTAAGGTAATACTGTCAAGATCACTTGTTTGTTCTATGGATGCTACTATCTGAATGAATCTATCTGGTGTGGAGTCTAATAGTTTTCTAACTAAAAGTGATTCATCCATGGTCTTTCCTAATTCTTTTGCCTTCGTGGCATAACCATTTAGTTTGTTCGTAAATGCATCCACCGTTTCATCTTCCTTCATCTGAAGGGCATTAAATCCAATCATCAATGATTGTAACCGTGCTTGTTGCACTTTCTCTTCTCCAACGTGTCTCCTTTTCAACGATTCCCATAATTCCTTAGCCGTTTTACAACTTGCTACTTGTAAAATCACATCTTCGGTCAACGCTTGATATAACAAGGCAATAGTTGCCTTATCTTTCTTATCATCTAATTGTGCGTTTTCCTTAGGCTCTATTGTCTCCCATAAACCATGTGCTTCTAATATAACCTTAATTTGAATAGCCCAAACCGTATAGTTTGTGGTTTTAAGTTTAGGGCATTGGTATTGTGCAATAGGTGTTACGGGTTTCACTACGGTGTTGTTAGAGTCATCACCGGCCATCTTAAAGGAATTAATAATCTTCACCTTCTTACTTGTGTGAAAATTCTAATCTAGTGGTATCACTTAATCTCTACGGGAATAAAAGTAAGTTATCCGGGAATCCTAATATAACGGGATCAAATATAGTTCTCGGGATTTCCTAAACAAGTATCTATACTTATGTAAATGAAATGAAAAAATCCAAAAAGTTTGAATTTTTATTGTGACCTCGTTGTTGTATTTATTAACACAAACGTGTTCCCTTGTTGTTGATACTAGAACTTGTACCAACTATCACTTTTGTTCCCCTTGTTCACCAAAACTAATTCGCGTACACCCTTGATGTCTTGTCGAATTGCTTTCCAAGATACCACGCCTTCACCACGTTGTTTTTCCTTCCTTTGTGTCGACTTGAACCTTAACGTGCCCCAGACTCCTTGTTTATGTCTCGGCCTTCTTCCAAAAATGTCCAAACACTCTCGGTAATACAACAAGATTGTTGTATGTTATTTTCCTTTTCAGTTCCAAGTTCCAAATTCAACAAAGTATCCAAATACCCCTCTCGGTATTCCTTTAAACAAACAGATTCGTCTTTTTTTTTTTTCTAATACTAACTCGGTAGTATGTCTCTAAACAAGGTTATCGTGTCGCTTGAGCCTTGTTGTCTCCGTTGCTTGTTACTCTCCTTACGCGTTCCACAATACACTTCCTCCTTTTTTTCAACTTGTTCCACACCGTGTTCCCACAACAAATAATACCCTCGGTATTTTCCAAACAAAATGATCAGTTTTGTTTTCCTTCGTTGTTGTTCTTTGTATTGCTAGCGTGCCCACAATCAAGTTTATGATTGTTGTTTTGTCTCCTCGGTACCGTTCCAATATCCAAGCAACCTTTCCTTCCAAACGTGTTGCGTTAAACTGCAACCGTGGGTCTTCTCTTGACGTCGTTCTCCTTCCAAACTGCCACGTTAAGTTTGTTGGCAAATGGGTCTTAGTTCCTTCCAATTTGTTGCGTTATAACAGTGCAACAAAAGGGTCTCGTTGGTTTTGTTGTCGTGTGGTATTCAAGACACAACAAAGTTTCTGAAAAAACTTGTGTTCTTCTTCTTGTTTTCTTCCTGTTTCGTACAGTAACATATAACACAACCACAAAGGTCACCACTTTGTTTGGTGCCTCTTTGCAATTTCCCACAAGTATTGGACGTGCACTTCCTTTTCTTTGCGTACTAGTTATCCAGGCAACGTAGTTTTGTAACACGTTGCGTTCTTCTATTTCTGAAACAGGTTTCTGCGTTTGTTTCTTTGTTTGGTTCTTTTGTTCTCGTTGTTGTTTTCTGGTTTCGAAGTATGTAACGAGTATGGATCTTGATGCCAAATGTTAGTCCCAATGAGATACGATATATGAAATTGCAAGTATGCTATAAACTGAATAACTTTATTATCGGTTCTAAAAAATCAAATGTTACATAATATCGAGTACTTATACTAAACGAATGGTTGTCAAGGAACCATCGTGTCTGTTCGCTGGATACATGCACCAAACGACACACCCTTTCATTTTAGGGTTAAATTCATTTAACTAATTTAACTAACAATTCGGTTAATAAGTTCTATATTGTCGACTTTGGTCCTTCGTCTTTGTAAGAAGCAATAAAACGAGATTATTGGTTTTCATTGTTGTGATAATATATCAAATAAATTGCACAATTGTGTACAAAGAGTTCAGGTATTACAAAGAAAATAAATAAAATACAATACATGCATAAACAAATCGTCTACTTTATTTGGATGTAGTCGCGTGAACATTTCAGTTATTATTTCAAGTTTATTTTGAACAACTTTATGTACGAGAAGTCTGAAGTCCCCGAATGAATTAAATAAAACTAAATTGGATCGGTAATCAAGATCTTTGGGAGCCAATCTTCTCCAAGGTTCAGGAATCAGGATACCTTAAACAGTTAAACCTCTCGGCAGTACCCCTCTATGCTGAAAAAGCATGAGTAACTTCCCACATTGATGGCCTAGAGTTCGGGCTATTTTGAAGGCATAAGAATGCAACCTGAACAAGTAATTTCACCTGTTCACCAATCTGTTCCACTGGTGAAGGCAAGCGCTGGTCCAGGATTTTAGTCAGAGGTGCGCCTATCATGTCACTTGAGGATGTGAGGAAATCTCCCGGATGCTTTCCCATTAAAATTTCCAATGTTAGTACCCCAAAGCTGTAGACATCACATTTCTCAGTCACTTCCATCGTATATGCAAGTTCTGCAAAATAAAAACATAATATTTAGTAAATAGAATCTTTCACAAGATTGATTTAGAATTTTAAGCTTATATAACTTATTCGTTCTTATTGTTGAGTACCTGGAGCAACGTAACCGTATGTTCCAGCAAAAGATGTCCAGTTGGATGAGTCTTGCTTTAATAGCCTTGCCGTGCCAAAATCAGATACATGAGCAACCCAGTCCGAATCCAATAAAATATTGCTGCTTGACAAGTCCCTGTGGATAATTGGCTGTGAACAATCATGGTGCATATAACATAACGCATTTGCAATGCCCGTCACCGCCAATATCCTTTTTTCCCAATCAAATTCAACTGCCTGTTTCACGTCATTCAGTACTTTCCATATGCTCCCTCTTGCCAAAAACTCATAGACCAAAAACGAGTGTCGTGGATGTGAACAAAATCCATGTAGCTTCACAATGTTTTGATGTCGAATTTTGGTCAATGCTTGGATCTCATTTTCAAAGCTCTTTTGATTATGCTTCTCATCATCTTTGGGTACATGGAATTTCTTCACGGCAAAAACTTCTGATAGCAATTCTGCTTTATAAATAGTTCCGTATCCACCAACCCCAATAATATGCTTGGAGTCAAAGTCCTCTAAAGCTTCAATGATGCTTGCATAGGCCATTTTCCCATCATAGCTACATATGGTAAAAGTGTTTGCCTCCGTATATTGCTTCTTATTGTTTTTTCGTCTTCTTTTATGGATATACAAGAATATGGAAACTGCAAAAATCATGAACAACATGCTTCCCAATGTAGGAAGTATGATTAGAATCAGCAAAGGAACCTTCTTTTCATTAGCTTGATCTGTTTGTTGGTTAGGACAGTCGACCCCTGTGTTATCTCCACATAACCGCTTGTTATTTCTTAGTGCCTCTATTGGAGCCTGTTTGAATGCTCGCATGTTTGGAAGTGGTCCCTCTAGCTGATTGAAAGATACATCCACTGTGGTTAAACTTAACATTCCAGTGAAAGTTGAGGGAATTGATCCTGTCAGGTTATTGTGAGAGACGTTCAACGTTTGCACATCAGTTAGATCACCAAATTGTGGCGGTAACTCCCCAATCAGGTTATTTTCACTAAGGTCTAGGGATTCTAACTTGTCCAAGTTAGAAATATGCACAGGAATAACTCCCTCAAACTTGTTGCTGCTTATATTCAGACTCCTTAACTTATTACACTCTCCTAATCTTTCTTCAATTGTGCCGGTAAGTGAATTTTGTGCCAAATTAAGTTCTTCTAAACTGTACAAATTTCCCAGTTCTGAAGGAATTGTACCTGATAGCTTATTGTCGTCCAAGTACAACTTCATCAATGAGCCTAATCTTCCAAGAGCGTTGGGGATTTCACCAATTAAGTTATTTGATGAGAGATGAAGCTCAGTTAATCTTTCAGCTCGTCCTAGCTCTACAGATATATTTCCTGACAAATAGTTGTTTGATAATTGTAGGCTAGTTAAATTAGGACAAAATGCCCAATTACTAGACACCTCACCATACAATTTATTGTTCCTCAAATTCATAAAATCCAAGTGCGGATATGAACCAAAATCTTTGGAAATGTTTCCAGTCAGTTGATTGTTTTGAAGGCGAACTCTTAATAAGCTGGTACAATTTTTCAAACTCTTCGGTATAGGGCCTGTGAAGTTATTATTGCAGGCACACAATTGAGTGAGACGTCCGGAAACACATATATTATGTGGTAGATGACCCGAGAGTGTGTTGTTACTTACCGCATACACTTCCATCTTACTTAGATTCATATCTTCAGGAAGGGATCCTGTAAGATTATTCATGAACAATCTCAATATAACAAGAGCTGATCTCTTTCCTAATTCCGGTGGTATGACTCCACTCAATTTGTTTTTACCCAAATCCAACTGTTCAAGCTGAGAGTAGTTTGTGAAATAACTTGGAATAGAGCCAGATATATTGTTATCACCTATATCCAGCATTCTTATTCTTGTAAAATTTCTAAATGATACTGGAATGGTGCCGTTTAATAGATTCTTGCTTAACTTGAGATCTATGAGGTTGCGAGCATCACCAATTTCAGATGGAATTGACCCAAAAAGAGAATTATTGTACAATATAAGGTACCGGAGATTGGTTAGATTTCCTATAGAAGGAGGGATGAGTCCCGAAAGATTATTAGAAGATAGATCAAGTAATTCGACTGAACTCAGTGTCCCGATTTCTTGAGGGAAGGGTCCTGTAAACACATTCAGAGTAAGAAAAAAGAATGTCACAAGTCAAAATAAGCAAATTTAAGTTTGTGAAGTTAGCTATGCTACATAAGCTAGATAACACTAGCAAGGGTATGTTCAAGAATGCTTACAAGAACTGTCTATGGTATTTGAAAGAAGCATAAGTTTGTAACTAGCTTTAATAAAACAAAGGGTAGGAGATAAGTTTTAATTTTGGTTCCAAAGTAACGAAACACAATAACAGTATAAACAACCTTTAGGCTATGCATTTAGAAGTAAATTAATCACAATCAGGAGCATAGTCAAAATAGCAGACATTCACATGCAATTTTCTAATATCTAAACGCTGAAAGCTAATGTATTTACTGTATGAAAATAGTATAAGTAAATAAGCAATCCTAAACACCTATGCAGTGCTGAAACTATAATATGGAGGCATTGAGTGTACACCTATTAAGTCACTGAACCTCCCTTACTCAAATAGCGTTGTAGAAATTTGGTAGCTGATGAGTTTAGTGAGTTATACTCTTCTGCAAATAGACTCTGAACGACCTTATCAGGCTGATAAGTTCAGTGATTAGACTCTAAACGACCTCATCAGGGAGTAGTCTCATCAGAGGTTTCAACTCCTTCAGTGAGAAAGCTTATCGGTGAGAGAGCTCATCAGTGAGTATACTCAGGGAGCAAGCTCGTTCAGTGAGTAAGCTCATCAGCGATTGCTGGAACTGATTTACCACTAACTTGTAACGGTTTTCAACCTATTCAAGGGCCACTTTAACTGCGGTCATATGATCATACTCAATTGGTCTTGTAACCACTATGATGGAGGAACATTTTGAGGAGATTAATTGGCCGATTAATTCTTATAATTCAATTGAATGAGTTTCTTCTCTATATAGAGAAACAAAGTTGCATGAGAAAAAACACACTGAAACATAAACACTTATACGCGAAAGGGTTCTTGTATTTGTGCCTAAATCAAGAACATAAACACTTTGAATTATCCAAAAGAGATATATGTGTGACCCAGGAAAATAGGATCGAATAGTTTCTTTTGTAAAGTAATTAAACGATTCATTGTAATATTCGGTGCGATTATCTTTACCCTAATGATGTGAACACCCCAACAATCAAAAGAAGCTATTTTGTGATAATCAATGGCAGCTACAATGAAGCATATCGCTGCTAATTTCTCCAAACCGGATAACTTTGAAGGAATGAATTTTAAGAGATGGCAAATGAAGATGCAATTCTTCCTTTCGAATATGAGTCCGGTGTATGTTATTAGCACACCAATAGAAGATGGTGGTGATGATGCTACCGTAGAATAGATCAGACAGAGGAGCAAATGGGAGAACAATAACTATGTGTGTCGTGGGTTTATCCTCAATGGTATGTCAGACAGTGGAGCAAATGGGAGAACGCTAACTATGTGTCTCGCGGGTGTATCCTCAATGTTATGTCTAATTCCCTTTTTTATATTTATCAAAACCATAAAAATCTGCTAAAGAACTATGAGACTCTTTGAAAACTAAGTAAATGTCAGAAAATGCTTCTAGTAAAAAGTTCCTAGTAATTTTAAGAATTACAAGATGGTCGATTCTAGACCGGTCATAGAACAATACAATGAACTTCTTCGTATACTTGGCCAATTCATACAACAGAAAATGAACATGGATGAGGATATTTCAATCTCTTGTGTCATTGATAAACTCCCTCATTCTTGAAAAAATTTCAAGCATACTTTGAAACATAAGAAAGAGGAGTTAACTCTTATTGAGTTGTGCAGTCATTTACGTATTGAGGAATCACTCAGGCCGCAGGAAAGTGACAAGCCAGGAGCAACAATGTTGTTGGTATGCATGTTGTCAATATGGTGGAGCACAATAACTCCACCAGGTACAATGACAATAAGAGTAAATGCAAACATCATGATAACAACAAGGCTCATCCTAACAAGATATCTAAATTGACTTGTTGGAAGTGTGGTAAAACTGGACACTTGAAAAGGAAATATAAAGGTGTCAATATTGGTAATAAGAATACCAATGGATCATGCACAAGCAGTTGAGGGAATAGTTCTAACAACCAAAACCTAAAAGGTCGGAATATATATAATATCTCTTTTCAGATTTATTATGTCTCATATATATCTCTAAAGCTTATTTTATGCAGGATGATAATGTTGTATGGTGGGTTGACTTTGGTGCTGCTAGCCATGTATGCAAGGATAGATTTTGGTTAAAGACTTACGAGTC
Organism: Artemisia annua; assembly: GCA_014162995.1. Classification (NCBI taxonomy): domain Eukaryota; kingdom Viridiplantae; phylum Streptophyta; class Magnoliopsida; order Asterales; family Asteraceae; genus Artemisia; species Artemisia annua. The sequence goes on from LBNU01015587.1 coordinate 166,339, forward strand.
ATGGAATGATGGATCAATTCCTTAGATGGGAAATGAGTCAACAACTCTTGTGCATAGACGTGGAAGTGTGGATTTAAGTTTAGTTATCGAAATGTTGTTTCTCTATTTAGTGTTTTGAATATTTCTGGTTAATCATGACAATGTTAATCTTGCCTTTATGGCTTCCTCTAATAAGAATTATTCATCTCTTTTGCCTGCTAGACTAGGCCATGTACACTTTAAAGAATGCAAGATATGTCTAAATATGGATGTGTAACAACTTTTCATATGAAAAATGAAAAGTGTAAAACATGTATGTTTACTAAAATCACTAAGCAACCTTTCCAAAATGTAAAACGTAAAACTGAAATTTTGGAGTTAATTCATAGTGATCCTACTTTAGGGAAAAATAAAGTGACTTTTATTAACGATGCTTCTAGGTTTTGTTATGTTTATTTGTTACATATTAAGGATGAAGCATTATATTAATTTAAAGTATATAAAAATGAAGTAGAATTCCAACAAGAAGCCTTAATAAAAAGACTTAGAATAAATCGGCATTTGAATACATGGATGCATTATACTTCCAATTTGTGAGAATATCCATGAGACTACAACTTCATATACAGCACAACAATATGGTATATGAAAGAGGAAGAATAGGGTCCCAAAAAAATGTTCAATTCCATGTTATCCCATTAAAGGTTAAGTGAAGGATTTTGGGGTGAAGCTATGTTAACAGCTTATTATTGCTTAATAGGGATATTAACAAAAGGAACAAGATTACTGATTATGACATTTGGACTAAAAGAAAGCTAAACTTAAATTATCTTCGTATATGGGGCCATAGGGTTGTTGTAAGACTCCCTGATCTAAAGATGAAAACTAATGAGTTTGTTTCAATTAACTCTATCATTGAATCAAAGAATGCAATCTTTCATGAGAATCGCTTCTCATCTATACCTATAACAAATCATATGGCTCTAATAAGGATTTAAAACATACCTTTTTAGGGGGTCATTAGTCCTAAATTCGTATATATTTGATCAATTATTGTCCTAAATCGTTTCTTTTCATATTTTGGGTACTTGGGACGCAAAATTTGGAAATCGACGTGATTTTGGCTATTTTGGACAAGAATACAAAGAAAATGACCAAGTCACGATTTCGTCAGAAAAAGGGGATCTGACGGTGTCACATGCTACAATGTGACGCCGTCACATGCATTTGGACAAGAAGATTTGATGAAATTTTACAAGTGACAGCTCAGATATTTAGGAGAGTTTAGAAGTTGACGGCGTCACTACCAACTAAACAGTCCATGATGGCGTCACTAATCAACAAGCGACGGCGTCACAACAGCGACTCAGCTATAGACGAAACCTAATGACGGCGGGCTGACGACGTCACAACCATAACGTGACGCCATCACCTATATAATCTTATATATACTTTCGTATGTTTGTGATAATTCGTGTAACACTTTTGGGTATCAAGTAGATGATTTTACCAGCTTTTGTAAGGGTTTTTCAGCCCCCAAACCCTATGTTTAATTGAAGTTAAGTTATTCCTCTTTAATCATTCAATAAGTCTATGTGTTGTTTGATTATATGTGTTTCTTCTCTTCTATTTAACATGCTCGGCTAAATTAATTAGTGTTTGCTTAGATCTAATGAAACCTAGTTGTTAATTATTAATTTTCATCTCTTGTTTAATTGGTTGCCTCGCGTTAGGAGTGGGTAAACCGGCTTCCTTCTTATATGTAATAACTTGTCCATCTCACTAAACGCAACACTAAAGTGCACTAGTTGTTTTTCTCGTTGTATTTATTGCGTGAATTGCAGCTTGTATATCCTGAGAGACTTAATAGACTTTAAGCTTTCTTAGGGGAGACTTGTACGTTCATAGAGTTAGGGCATATGGCACCTCCCTACGACCAATATTAAAGAATACAACGTGCTAATTAAAACAAGAAGGTGACAATTCGACTAATCAATAAGAGATAACTAAGGAGTAACGAAATCTAAGTAAACACCTCTACCTATCATAAGAGTTACCACCAATTTACCTTTTCCGCATAATTAGTTTAATTTAGTTTTAATTTAGTAGTTAAAACACCCACTCTTCAAACCCCGATATTTTACTTGCTTTTATAAAAAACATAAAAAAGAATAAATCACCTTTAGACCTATCTCTTCATACACTTCGACCTTCACAACAGTATTCCCCTAGAGAACGATCAATCCCCCGTGCCTTGCCAATACTACACTACAACGGTTAGGTGCACTGCCTAGGAGGATTGTAAAACTTCTTCAGGTTTACAATATTTGCATCAGGCTCCAAGTACAAGTGGAAATGATAAGGATAATAATGAAGAAGTCTCTAAAAAGATTGCCGCTTAGCAACTTGAGCTTTGAAAAAGTAAAAGAAATAGGAAACCAAAATTATTTGGACTTAAATTTTTAAGTATACTTAATTGAAGGATCAAAGGATGAGGTATATGGCCACCCCTCCGATTGATTTAATGTTGAGGATGATCCCAAAATATTTGATGAAGCAATGAAGTCTCAGGATGTTACTTCTAGAAAAAAGCAATCAATTATGACATGGATTCCATCATGGGCAACAACACTTGGGTGTTGGCTGATCTACCAGCTGGTTGCAAACCTTTAGCTTGCAAAGAGATCTTCAAAAGAAAGATGAAAGTAGATGGAACCATTGAAAAGTTCAAGGCTAGATTGGTCATTAAGGGCTTTAGAAAAAAAGTTAAGGATAGACTACTTTGATACATATGCTCCAGTAGCTCGTATCTTAACCATTAGATCATTGATTGCCTTAGCGCAATTCACCATCTGTTTATTCATTAGATAGATCTGAAGACAACATTCTTGAATGGTGAATTGGATTAGGAGGTTTACATGAACCAACCTTAGGGCTTTATCATGCCAGAAAATGAAAGCAAGATGTGTAAACTTGTAAAATCCTTATATGGATTGAAAACCCCACCTAAGCAATTACATCAAAATTTGATGAAGTGATTTTGTCCAAACCAATCTGAAAAATGTGTATATTGCAAAATTGATGAATTTGGTAAAGGAATCATCATTTTTCTATATGTTGATGTCATGCTGATCTTTAGGACTGACCAAAGTCAAATTGACTTAACAAAATAATTTTTTTCCATCTAAGTTCTCCCTGAAAGACATGGGGAGGTTGATGTTATCCTTGATATAAGGGTCAACCATAAAAGCAAAAGAATTTATATCTCTGATTCTGTTTATATTAAGAAGGTGTTGAAGAAGTTTAATCACTTTGATTGTACTCTAGTGTGTACTCCTGTGGATCCAAGTAAGAAGTTGATGCCTAATAAAGATAGACTTGTATCTCAACTCGAGTATTCCAAAGTAATCAGCCGCTTGGTGTATGCCATAATTTGTATAAGCTTGATATTGCATTTGTTGTAGGTGAAACTGAGTAGATACACTAGTAATCCTAGTACTCATCACTCGTAAGCAATTAGGAGGGTATTGAAGTATTTGAAGAAAACTATGGATTATAGTTAATCCTATATTGGATTTCCTTTAGTTTTGGAAGTATACACTTATGCAAGCTGGATCAACAACCTTAAGATAATTCTTCAATAAGTGGCTGGGTGTTCTTTCTTGAGGGAGGTATAATCTCATGGGCTTCCAATAAGCAAACTTGCTTTACTAGATAAACAATGGAATTTGAATTTGTGGCTTTAGGTGCAGCTGGTAAAGAAGTTGAATGGTTAAGAAACCTGATTCTTGAGATTCCATTGTAGCTTAAACATATAGCACCCATTTCTATCCATTTTGATAGTGCTATTGTATTGGCAAAGGCTTAGAGCCAAATGTACAATGGAAAGTCAAGACACTTAGGTGTCAGACATAGCATGATTCATAAACTTATCTTGAATGGGATGATTTCTATAGAGTTTGTAAGATCATAACAACTTTTTGCTGATCACTTGACAAATGGTTTGGCTAGACTTAGTTATAAAGTCTCTAATCGGATGAGTTTAAAGTCCACCTTAGTCTCTGACTGCTAGAGACTCAATTCCCTCCTAATGAAATTTTGGAGATGAATTCAATGTGGAAAGCTTAATGCTCAAAAAGTAGATCACATGAATTGACATATCATCACAAGGTAGCTTTGTACTTTTTGCTTTGGTTATATTCATAAATGGATATGGATGCATGGCTTGTATGTATTTTATTTTTAGTTATTTAAATGGGTTAAAGAGTTCAATTCTTAAAACACCTTGATTCTCGATTATTTGGATGTGTAACATACACAAATGGAAATTCAATCTTCAAGATATTTTCATTTATGAATAAGTTTTGTTTTATAGTTTAATCTCATGTAACGGAATTGTACTAAATTAAAGGGGATTGTTGAAATTTAGTGCAATTGAGGGTTCATATTATACTTGAAAATGGGTTGGAGGTACGGAGTGTAAATCAATTAAGTCAATGAAAATCCCTAACTCAATAATGGTGTTGTAGAAATTATGTATCTGATGAGTTCACTAAGGTATACTCTTCACTGAGTAGACTTTGAGCAACCTAATTAGGTTGATGAGTTCAGTGAGTAGACTCTGAACGACCTCATCAGGGACAAGTCTCATTAAAGGGTTCAACCCTTCAGTGAGAAAGCTCATCACTAAGTATACTAGGGGAGCAAGCTCGTTCAGTAAGAAAGCTCATCAGTAATTACTGGAACTGATTTACTACCAACTTGTAATGGTTTTGACCTATTCAAGGGCAACTTTAACTGCGGCTTAATGATCATAATCATTTGGTCTTGTACATGGTTACCAAGATCGCGATCTTGATCGTAGGATCGTACGATCTTACGATCATACATTAGTAAACCTTGCAAGATCTAAGTAGGATCGGATATAGCATAGGATCGAAGTAAGATCGTAAGATAGCTAGTAAGATCGTAGGATCGCTATCGATCCCGATCCTACTATAAAGCCTAATTTTTATTATTAAACAAACTTTTTAGTGAAATTAATCCTACTTCTTAAATTTTGACAGAATTTTGCCCTTTTACATGACCCAACTTTACTCGTGTCATATTTCTTTTCTACCCAAATCGTTTATCAAACGACTGAAACATGAAGTAATTGCACCTATTGCATTTTTATATTAATACGATGTTTAAACTTTGAAATTTTCATCTATATTCACTTAAATTGGTCTTTTATATAAAACTATATAACACTACAACCCCTATATAAAAAAAATTTACATTTTTGTAGGATCTTACGATCCTGTTTCGATCATACGATCTCGATCTTGCGAAGACAAAAACCGATCCTAAGTAGGATCACGATCTTGATAACCTTTCTTGTAATTACTATTGCTATGATACAAGAACATTATGAGGAGATTAATTGGCCGATTAATTCTCATAATTCTATTGAATGAGTTTCTTCTCTATATAAGATAAACAATCTACATGGGAAAAAACACACTGAAACCTAAATACTTATAAGCTAAAGGGTTCTTGTATTTGTGCCTAATTATGAACATAAACACTTTGAATTATCTCAAAGAGATATTCGTGTAATCCAAGCAAATAGGGTCGAAGAGTTTCTTTTGAAAAGTGATTACACGATTCAATCTGGTATGATTTTATTTACCCTAATGGTGTGAACAACCTAACAAACACTAGAGAAGGAATTAAAGGTTTATAGAAGGAACTAATGGTGTGTAATAAAGTCGGTGTAATTATAAGCATTGAAAAACTAACTACCACCAAAGTGGCCTAGTGGTAATGCACCTAATTTTACAAGAGTTAGGGTTCCAATGTCACTAAATACATATTTGAGGTCATGAGTGAATAGGTAAAAATGATCATAGGATATGTTGGTTATGCTGCATACATGTGAGTTAAAGACTCCCTTCTCTGGGTAAATAAACATGAAAAATCACATTTGTTACGCGTTTTACATACATAAAAAAGCTAATTGTTGCAACGTTTTCGTTAAAGCAAGGGATGGTGACGAGCAAGCTCGCCGTTTCCGAGCTGGCAGCTCGCCACTTGCTCGCCACCACACCAACACCTCTCGCCACTTGGTCTCTCGCCGGGGAAGTGAGGAAGAAAAGGATAAAAGACTTTTTAAAACAATTTGTTTTGCTTTTCTTTTCTTTTTTATTCTTAAATTGTGTTTTGTGTTTGACTGAGTGTGTGTGTGTGTGATTTTTTTTAACCTTTAAATATATATAAGTTTTAGTTCATATCTTTAGGCATTAAAAAATTGAGGAGAGTTATTTTACATATCAAACTTTTCCTACATACCAAGGGACTCGTCCCCACCATCCATCTAAAAATAAATCAATGGTTGAGATTAAAAACATTTTAATATTTCACCCATTTTTTATAATTTAAATATCTCTTAAACCGTTAATCGTTAAGCGAAAATAATTATACCATTGCAACGAGCATTTAATTATCCTTCTATAGATGGGCACTTTGATATACTTCGACAAAAAATATTTTTTTTTTCGTTTTTTTCACGTTTTTTTTCGTGGCCGAAAAAATCACATGTGATATGTAATATCACATGTGATATTAGTGTAATATCACATGTGATATATCACATGTGAATTTTTCGGCCACGAAAAAAAACGTGAAAAAAATGAAAAAAAAATTTGTCGAAAATATATCAAGGTGCCTATCTAAAGAAAGATAATTAAATGCTCGTCGTAATGGTATATTTATTTTCGCTTAACGATTAACAGTTTGAAAGATATTAATATTTGAAAAAAAAGGATGAAAGTAGGTTTTTTAAATTATTGGGATTAATCTCATTAATTAGATCGAATAAAGATGGAGGGTGGAGATTAGTCCCTTGGTATGTAAAAAAAAGTTTTTTATTCTAAAAAGTTTTAGTTTATAGCCTTAAACAGTTAAAAAAACTAGTTTATCCATTTAAACATTAAAAAGTTTTAAATTATACTTTTAAATTTTAAAAAGTTTATTTGTTAGTTTATATAATTTGTTTTTTTTTTGAAAAATGGAAATAGATATATATATATATATATATATATATATATATATATATATATATATATTGGGGGTGGGTTGGGCCCAAATGGCTTGTTGAAACTTGTTATGAGTGATGGGGTATTTTGAAGTGGGAGTGTTAAAATGAGGTGACATCTTGTAAAGCCCAAATGAGGAGCCAAAGCTCTTCACCATACCTTATGCTCTTACGAGTGATGCAAATGAACGACTGCAATTGGCAAAAGTCCATTCATCTGTTATCTTTGCAAGAGGAAAAAAGTATAACGAAAAGGTATTACAAGGCTTCAATTACAAAACCTTTGGCATCCAACAAAGGCTGGACCATATATAAGTTAAGAAAAATGTTATTGCGGAGGGTTTACATGAAATCTAAAGATATCTAAGAGCAAGGGGTGTGGTGTTGTCATTGGTGGCGCCATCACCACCAGCCCAAAAAAGGCCACGGCGCACCGTACCCGAAGTGGCGACGTCACCACTCACACCGTTACCACCAGCCCACGCCATCACTATTTTTTTTCCCTTTTTTCTGCAAATGGTTGTACACGGGAGAAGAAGACTGCACTTTTTGTATTTGCTAGATCTATAGATGAGGAAGATGATTAATATAGGAAACATTCATTTTGCACCCTAAGGTTTTATATATTTTACATTTTCATCATAAACATTTAGTTTCATTTTATAAAGTACAAATGGGGTTTACGAAATTTACACTTTCAACCCAAGTTTAGAAAAACTCTTAAAACTAGTTAATGTAATGTTTTATTTTATGTAAATGAAGTTTATTTTAGTTTATATTGTGTATATTTTATTTTATTTTATGTATAAAAAAATAAAAAAAATAAAAATTGGCCGACGGCACCAGAATTTCTGGTGCCACGGTTGCGGACAAAATGTGGTGCCGTAGGATTTCTGGTGCTGTGGAGATTTTTGCTGACGTGGCAGCACTTTTTGTGCCATGGCGCGACCACACCCAATGCTCTAATGGAATATATGTAAGGCCATTCCTTTAAATGGAAAATACTACTGTAGCATGCAAGAATGTATAACTTCAAGAACCAAGATAACATTTACTCATGATTCTGACTAATTAGCTCGGCGTGTTTTAACTAGTGCATGTTAGTATTTGGTATCCTGGCTTATACGTTTGTATTTAACTATAGTGGTATGTGTTAAAACACACACCTTTATTTGACCTAAAACCCGACCAAAACGACCAAAAACTAACCAAATATGCCAAATATCTTGTGTTTTTGCGTTTGTGATTGTGCAGGTACGGATATTTCACAAATGGACATATAATTAAATAAAACCGACAAAAACGAGCACGAGAATGGAAAGTGTCAAAAGCCGAAGTCGGGGAAGTCAAATAGTCAAAGTCAAGTTCAAATAGTCAATTCAAGTCCCTTAAGATTCCAAGATTGGCAAAAGAAGTCCCTGACCAAAGTTTGAAGGATTTGGCAAGATTAGTCCCTCAAGATTCAGAATGTGTCAAAACTAGTCCCTTGAAGAAATAATTGAAGAAAAATCAACAAAGGTCCTCCAATTATCAAAGTTTGACAACAAAAGCCCTTGGAATGAAGTTTCACAAATAGCAGATTTGGCCCCTGAAGTTTCTGAATATACAACTTTGGTCCTTGTCATATTTAATCAAATCCTTAACTAAATCTAACCAACCGGACCCTTATATCCAATCCTTACACCATTACACCTGCTGGCCCAATAATATACCCAAGCCCAACACCCATTTTAATATTAAATCCAATACCCGGTACCCTTTTACCTTTTACCCGACCCAACAAACATATTTATTACGTTTCAAAAAATCCGCACCACATTTACCCCTTTTTACCCAGAAAAATCACTGTAACACGAACCCTAACTCACCCCGTGCCAAAATTAACTGAGATTAAGGGCAATTAAGTCCAATCATTGGCTTCTAGAAGGTGTCAGGGAATGTCAGGAGCAAAGGGAATGACACATGGACCAATCAGAGGGCTCACGTTGGATCCATCACATCATAATTTTTGATCAAACGGCTAAAATGGATTGAGTGGTGACCAAGGAGAGATCAAGGGCTATGGAGGGCTTGAAAGAAACACAAATGCACCTGGATAGCTGACTTGGCAGCCTAGAAGCTTCACCCAAGCTCACCCCCTTCGTGTATAAATACCCCCTTCCCCAAAGTCATAGGTGTGTAGGTTTTTAAGTAAGGTTACTCTGCTAAATTGTTTACTGAAATTGTAATTTCATTTTCTTTTGTAATCCTCAGCTTTTATTAATGAAATAGTAGTACTTTATTTTTTTTAATTCAAGTTCCTCAAATTTACTTTAAATATCTTATTAGTTTAATCTTAGTATAATTAGTTTGTTACTGTTTTATTCAACCTCTGTTAATCAATCTTAGTTTCTCTATTAGTTATATTTCATTGTTGTTTATATTAAATCAATAACATAAAATAATAATAATAATAATAATAATAATAATAATAATAATAATAATAATAATAATAATAATAATAATAATAATAATAATAATAATAAAAACAAATACTAAAATATTGCTTAAAGTTACTTTACTTTGTTTAAATCTAGTTTTTATAAGTTTTTATTAATTAGTTAAACTTTTAAAGCTTTTAGAAAACATTTTCTCAAAAATATATAAAAAAAAGTCAATATAAGTCAAACTGTGGGATACAAGGTGATTCAGAGGTGATTTTAAGGTGTTCAGAGGTTGTTTTTTGATTGTTCCAGTGGTTATAGCCTATCCAAAGATAGGCTACTTGGAGTATACCCCTACCTAGTAGGGCTTGGTTTTAAGTAAGGTTTCATTTACATTTCTTAGAACTTTAAAAATTGAGTAGTATAATCTGTTAGTTGTAGTATTTTACTGTTTAATTGTTTTTGTTTGATGCTATTCAGTATTTGTTTGTTAGATTTGAGTTTGGTTAATGATATTTGAGGTTCTGTGTTACCTAAGAGTTGACTGCATAAGTTTTTGTGGATCTGTGTGTTAGAGATCTAGTGGATACTTGTTATAGTTTGCTATTGATTTGAATTCAAAAAGTGATAAGTGACTGTTATTGATCATTGGTTGTGGTATTTGAAGCTTAGATTAAGTAGTTATAGTGATAAGCAGTTAGATCAGGGGTGTTTGGAATAGTGTGGTTCACTGTGTTTGCCTGTGATTCAGTAGGAACAACTTGTTTAGACATCACACCTAGGGTAACATAAGGCATAATAGTCAATAAAATCATTAGGTTATTAGTAGAAAATAGTCAAAGTTAGCTTAAAATTGCTTCACTGCTTGTTTTTATGAATCTGAGGTTGTTTGATTGATTCATATGATGCATTTCATGTTTGTGTAAGTGAAATTTGAGCTTAAACTTAATCATTAAACATATAATGACAGATTTAGAGAGTTAAAGATCACTTTAGTCAAAGTTGCATCAAATATTAAAAAGTCAAAAGGTTCATTAACTTAGATTTGGCCAGAACTTTTAGGTAATCTGTAGGCTTATTTAGAATTTAGATATTAAATTTAAGAGTTGATTTGAGTAAATTGGTTGCTTGAACATCTGTTACAACAAGAAAATATCAAATTGGAGCTTAATTGCTTGATTGAATCTTTGTTCAAAGTTGGTGTTCTGCTGATCTGCTTGCCTTGTACCATTGAACTCAGTCCATTAGCCCAACTTTACAAGCCTCTATCTAGCTGCTCAATTGAGATTATTGTGAGATTATTGGGGCAAACAGAAGCTCAGCTAGCTGGCTTTTAGGATTTGCTTTTGTTCTGGTATGAATAGCTTATCTGTACTGCTTATTTGATCCTTAAAGGTTGTCCCAAATCTGTTTTCAAGTAATATTGCTTAACTGCTTATTTTGCTTAATTTGTAAACTTAGCTTGTGTAATTAAGTTGATTTGTGCCTTATTAAGTTGTCTTCATTGTTTCTGAGCTTGTGGTGTAACTTGGTGCTTATTTGCTTATTAAGTGCTTATTTATAAGTGCTTATTTTGCTTAAACAGCTTATTTAGGATCTGGATTCAGTTGATTTTAATTTTTATAACTCTTAAATAGTATTTTTGATTTTCCAGATTTATTTCATATTTTATTTTAATCATTTTCTATTTCTTTTTCATTTTTAAATAGTTTTTAGAATTTTAAATCCTTTTTAATTTCTAAACAAATCACAAAAAGACAAAAAAAATATTTTCTGATTTTATTTATATATTTCATTTTCAGTTTATTAAGATTTTTAAAAAATAAATTTGTAGAATAAATCTTTCATTTTATAATTAGTTTAATTTTCTTTTATTAAATAAAAATACAAAAATAGTTTTTAATTCATATTAAATAAATAAAAAGTCAAAATAATATTTTTCTTTTTCCTAAAATTTTCTTTTATCATTTTAAAGTTTTAAAAATTTTATTTGAGCCCGTAGGTTTAGCCTAGCTTAAAATTCACTTTTTATTTTGTTACATAGACGTTTTAATTAGTTTACATTTACGTTTTTAACATTTGTGCTTTACGTACTTGTACTTTGTGCATGATTACTTGTTTTTGATGTTATTTTCATATCGTTAGTTTTAAAATTCAAAAACTTTCACTTTTCATTTTTTCACGACACGATTTCACGAATCCGAATATCACGATTCCATTCACCTTCACACGGACACGACCCGGGTTTTGCTTATTCGTTGAGCATTACCTTGGACTATAAATGATATAATTGGTTTTAAATCAATCAATTTTTCAAACTTTAGATAGGGAATAAGTCAATGAAGTTGAGGAATTATTCTTACTCAAATGATATGTACATCACTATCACTTTCAAAATTGTCAACTGCATGTCGACCTTGGGCCCATAAGTTCTTAAAATGAAATTTATTTATACTCTATACCACAACAAATTACATATGTAAACAAGGTAAGTCACCTATGAGCTGCTGAAGATCGACTCGGTAAAATATTAAAGCAAACCTAGATTAAACGAGCTTAATTAAGTCGGAGCTTCATATTCAAAACTCAATTAAGCACATGATCCTAAAGGAACCTAAAACCTATATGCATTCAATATGCAGACACATATAATTCTATGTGTACGTATATATATATTTAAATATAAATAATCTTAAATTAAAAACGAGTTTGGGCGTAATGTATCTAACCATTCGAGCTTGAGCTCGAGTTTTATTTTGTTTAAGATTGTTATAAAAATGAATTGAGCTCGAGCCATATCCATATAGTATGTTAATAAATTAGCCGAGGTCGAGCTTTAACAGGATCGGCCTCAGCTCGTTTCCACGACTATGTTTGAAGACATTAAGTGTACCTGTTAGGCTTAAACTTTGAAGTTGAATGCGAGTTACAACACTTTTGACGTTCACGCTAGCGTTATTGCAACCAATTCCTCTCCAATCTTGGCATGGGTTGCTTCCAATCCATGACGAAAGAATTAACTGGCTTTGTTTATCAAGGCTATCTTTCCATTTTAAAAGAGCAGATGCTTCACTTGTCTTGTGTAACTGTGGAATTTCTCGAGCAATTGAAAGCGAAGAGACACAAAAAAGTAGTAACACAATGTAAAATCCTTTCATTTGATTAACAAAAAGGTGATGAAATAGTATATCTTTCGTATTAATTGGTTCTAATATATTGGAATTGAAGTTAACAAGAAACATCAATAGTTTAATACTGATGAACGAGAGAAAAAAAGAGTATATATGTTGATAAATCAGGATTCCTATTCAACTTTTCAAAACCGAAGACTTGTTATATAAAGGAAAAATATTACACTTGACCTTTCTAATTCGTGACCCATGACTTTGTACATGAGTTTTTTTTATTTGTTTTAGACACAAAAGAGCTTTCAGCTTTCCTCATGGGTTCATAAATTTTACGTTACTGGGCATCTATAATGGGTAAAGCTTACTAAAGCTGAAAATTATGTAAGTCATATTATATCACTAAATTATAAATCTTTTGGTGTTATAAATTTTTGTTCACTATGCATTAAACCTTTATAACTTTCTCACACTACACACAAATGCATTTAATTATGAATAAGTTCAAGATCATTAACCTTTTCATGACACTTAAACATGATACATGGCGTTCATTATGGTTGCAAATAGATTTGCAACGGAAACTAAAAAGAATACATTTTACATTTTATTTTAATATTTCTTTGCCGTGCAAATTTACAACAGAGTTGCAACACAAATCGAAAATAATTTCTTTTATATTTTATTTTCATCATCTGCTGCGAATTCCTTTGCAAATTTCCGAATTTTGCGACGAATTATAACAGACAACATTTAAAAAAAAAAAATTTTTGCAAGTGATTTGCAATCTTTATCCATGTCTGTTATTCGGTTGGTAATTCGTTGCAAAACGGTTGCAAATTTGCTACAGAAATTTACGTTGCAATTTTTTGTTGCATTTGTCTGTTTGTGTAGTAGTGTTGTGGATGCTCTAAGTGCAGGGTCGTCCTGTAAATCTTGGGTACCCTGTGCCGTATTTAAATTAAATTTGTGACAACATGTTTTTACAGTAGTTTTAGCTAATAATAATATTTTGGTGTTCAAACAAGTATAAAAATAACTCATCGTTTCTCATGAATTAGTTATGTGACCAGTGGCGGACCTAGCCACAAAACTAAGGTGGTTCCTTGATATAGTAAAGGCAGAAAAATCAACGGGTCAACCAATTACACGGACAATGCGTTAGGTCGGGTCGGTACTAGTCCAATTTAACACAACTACGGCATTGAAACGAAAAATCATGATTAACTTGATTTCATGATTAACTTTTGTAACATAATCATGGCTGCAACATTTATTAGTTTATACCAAAAAAGTATGTGACATCTCAAAAAGTTTAAGAATAATACTCACACTTCTATATTTGTATTCGCTTAACATCCAGATACACACTTTTATAAAAGGCTACTAAACTAAATACTTTAACTGTAAGGATTAAAAGAGCCTCTTTATAAGAACAAGGGTTAAAGTAAAGTGGTGAATTATATAGTCTAAGGATCAAAACAAAACTTTAAATAAGAATAAGACTATAAAAATAAAATACATAGACCTCGGTTCCTGAGTCATCTTCCCTACCAAAGACACAAAACAACAAATCCTCCATTAACGTAAGACTTCGAGCAGTTGTTTCCTTCTTTATTTTTGTCACCCTTTTATCTTTTCAAGATGTAAGGTAGTTCCCAGTCTAAACATAAGGTAGTTCCCAAACTTTACGCATATATACCTTATAAAGGGTGTCGATTTCTAAGGTGGTTCCCGGGAACCACCTTAGTATAGAGTAGGTCCGCCTCTGTATGTGACATGCACATTCCAGAAAATTAGGAAAAAATGAAGGCATGGTCAGAAAGTTCAATCCGACAATAGATTGAAGAAATCATAAGTCATACATTAGAGTCCCTTGCTAATGTAATTAAAACACTCCATACTTAAGGCCTCTTGAACGTTTAATGGATGTAAATTTTGGGCCCTCCCAAAAAGCGAGGCTGGACTAACTGCACAATTGATATCCGGGGCATGTCTAACGGCGCGTTTAGTAAGGAGGTTTTCCAGAAAAATTTTCCAAAAAAACCTAAGAAAATAGAAAACGCGTTCAAATTGAGTTTTTTTCAAAAGTTTTCTAGGAAAAATGGAAAAGCTGTTTTCCAAGTTTATAACTAAGTTTTGGAAAACTCCCTTTATGAGTTCTCCATAGGTTTTCCATTTTAGAAAACTCCATCTAAACACGTTTTCAAGTGTTCTCTAGAGAAAGAATAGCTCCCCCATTCTCCAGAAAACTAAAAAATGAAAACTAGGAAAAAATTTTCCATTACTAAACGCGCCCTAAGTGTCAACAAGTCAACATTGTTATTTTGAGATATCAGATAATAAATGTTCACTTTATATTTCAACTAGTTAATAGACTTTAGTGAATAGATTTGATATTTGTTTGGCAGTAGGGTATTTAGTTGAATTTTCTAAAATTTTGTGCATTATAAAAGTAGACACTTATTATGAGATGTTGAAGGAGACGGAAGAGGTAATTTATTTTTGAAAAAACATGTGTTCATACTATGCCAATATTCTTTGGTCTAATTAATATAAATTTGAACCCTTAGCNTTACTTTTGCATATTATTTTGTGTCCAAAAACTAATGGTTGCAACATTCTTCTTAGAAGTATGCAAGTGGACGACTGCAATTGCGAAAAATTAACATTCATCTATTATCTTTGCAAAGAGAAAAATCGTATAATGAAAGTTTTACAAGGCTTCAATAACAACCTTTGGAATCCAATCATGTCGACGAGTCAATCTGGTCCATAACTAAACAAAAAGTCATTATGGAGGTTTGACATGAAATACAAGGACTTTTAATGGAAGGCCAGGTGGTCCCTTTGAATGGAAAATATATACCAGTAGCATGCAAGAATGATAAGCTCAACAACCAAGAAACATTCACTCATGATTCTAGACTAAATAGCTCATTAAATTTGAAAATGGCGCATGTTATCGTGGCTAATACGTTTGCATTTAACCAATGTTTTAAAACCCGGTTTGACCCGGCCGGTTCAACCGGTTGAACCGGAAACCGGCTTGGAGACCGGGCCGGATAGGACCGGGTTTTTGCTTGTTTGAGAACCGGATTGAACCGCCAGTTTTTCGTTGACCCGGGTTGACCCGGTTTGATAAACCCGGCAGGGTCATGACTTTTTATCAAAAACAAAAAGTTGAAGCGATGATTACTTATCTTTGTTAAAATTTTGTAAAATAGTAGTAAATTATAGTTATACATGATGTTAGAATCACCGATTAATATAGTTCTACTATAAACCATTATAATTTAGAACCACTTGTTGAAATATTTTGCTATATTATTATAGATATAGACTTAAAAAGCAAAACTTATCGGTGTAGTCTCAATCTTTTTCATCGATTTAATCAAATGTATGAATAAAAACGGATAAATTATGAGATCATGTAAATACTAATTATTAAATATGGAAAAAAGTATATATATTTATAGAACCGGTTCGACCCGACGGTTGAACCGGTTGAACCGGTAACCCGGTGAACCGGTGACTAACCGGGTCGATAAAAAAACCGGTTTTTAAAACATTGCATTTAACTATAGTCAAATTCGATGGAGAATATATTTGAGGAAGATTATTCATATATAGACTCTCAAATGACATGTACATCAACCAAAGGCCTCTTGGCCCAGCGGTATGTAAGTGACCCGTCAACCTAGAAATTGTGGTTCAAGTCATGTTGGAGACATGTGAGATAAATTTGTGACATAGTTTGATTAGATGGTATAGGTTGTAAAATTTTGTGCATCACTATACTACCAATAATTGTTCTTGGGGCCCTAAGTTCTTAAATACATATGTAATTTCTGTAATATTTTTATGGACAACAAATTATTATACTAAGTGCTTTCTTGAAATAAAATGACCTCATAGAATATTGATAGAAAAAATATATGTATTCTGAAGTATGTTCTTGATAAAAATGCTTACTTTCTTACAAACGAACGAACCAATAACATGTGTGTTTAACTATAAAATTTGACATGATGATCATGTCCATGGACAGAACCAGCTGGTTTTCACGGGTGCCCGGGATCCTATAGACTCTTATGATGTAGTGTTAATTTTTGAAGAAAACATCAATTTTTCTTAAACGCATCTTAAATGCACCCGGTCCATCGAAATGTGTTTCTATATTACGGTTCAAAAGAATTTGTACAGCCAGTCATATTTGATCTTGGCTCCATCCCTTAGAGCACTCCCATCGGTCACGCCCTCCTTGCGTTAAGTCCTACATGGACAATGTTTAACGTGCGTTAAACCCACGTTACTGATGTGGCGGATCGCGTTAACGTGAAAGATTCACGCTAGGTTAAGGTATTCACGCGACGTTAAATTATTTTCGGTGGGTTTTTGGGGCTGTTGCAGGTTTCATTGTGTGTTTGCAGGTGTGTGTGTGTGTGTTGAGGTGTGTGTGTGTGTCAAGAGGTTGAAGATGAGTTGTTTTTTTTTTTTTTTTTTCTTAGGCCTTAAATTTTTGTGTATTTTCAGTTGGGTCTTGTGGGTNTTTTTTTTTTTTAGTTATTTGTTTGAATAAAAATGTAATTTGTTTTAATTTGTATTTTGTTTAAATAATTGGAAAAAATGATAAAAGTGGGGCCCAAAATGTTGAGTTAAGGTTGAATCATGAATGAGGGTGTTTTTTTGTGAGTTAAGGTGAAAGTGTTAAAGATAATGTGGCGCTGACGTGGCACTGTGTTAAAGTTTAACCCAGGTGATGGATGGGAGTGCTCTTATCATGTCACTAAAAGATATCACAGGTCAACAGCAAAAAATGTCAAAATTAATATTTTAAATTTTTTAAAGAAGTCAGGCTATCGAATTATGAAGTTAAAATACAAATATCAAATGAGACAATTGTAAGCACTCATTTTTCAATCAAAATGAAAAAAAAAAAAAAAAAAAGAAAAAAGACAAACTCATTTGCATCCTCTGTTTTCTTTTAAATCAAATATTTTATAAACCCTGATCGTTAAACAAAACTATTTACACAATCACGCATAAAATCACATTCTAAACGGTCAATTCTATATACGGGCAAATGGCAAAAAACGGCACTAAACATAGGGTCCGTTTCAAATCAAGGTACTCTTCTTTTTTTCTTGCATAAAAAGGCGCCCAACAAATTTTTTCAGCCGATTTAGGTTTTTTACTAACTTTCGTTAACCCACTTCATTAGTAAATTACATGTTTGGTCCTTGAATTCGTACAATCATTTCATGTTTGGTCCTTCAAATTTTTTTTCTAAAATATTTTTTGCAATAATATTTTTTTTTCGGAAATATTTTTTCTTTTGGAAACTATTTTTACCGAAAATATTTTTTGAAATTTTTTTTTCAAAATTTTTTTTTTTGAAATTTTTTCTTATAACCTATTCCTAATTTTTTTTTTGAAAAATAAAATTTGGAAAAAAAAATTGGAGAAGAAAACTTTCAAAAAAAAAACTTTTTTCCGATAATTTTTTTTTTTGAAAAACTTTTTTTTTCGAAAGTTTTTTTTTATAATTTATTTTTAAAAAAAATAGATAAAATTCCGAAAAGGTTATAGAAAAAAAATTAAAAATTCTAAAAAAAATATTTTCAAAAAAAAAATTTTGAAAAAAAAAAATTTTGAAAAAAAAAAATTATGAACCAAATATGAAATGATTATACCGATTCAAGGACCAAACATGTAACTTACTAACAAAGTGGGTTAACGATAGTTAGTAAAAACCCTAAATCAGCTGAAAAAATTTGTTGGACGTCTTTTTATGCAAGAAAAAAAAGAAACGTACCCTAATTGGAAATGGACACTAAGTTTAGTGCCTTTTTGTGCCATTTGCCCTTCTATATACTATCAATAAACTTTTTTTTTTTCGAGTTTATTTGTGACTTCGTTTCCAATTTACGTTCTGAAGAATCACATGTCATATGTAAATATAAAAAACAGCATGTGATTTATGGTTCAAATATAAAATGGAACACCCCATATATTTTTTTTGACATAGCATCTACGCCGTAGAGGCTATTTGACCTCTACACCATAGAAGGCACGACTTCTATTTTCCTGCACTTCTCATAGTTTGCCAAACACAATACTAAAAACGCAGCAAAACTAATACGACATGGAACTAATGTTCATATCATCATAAGACATCGACTTTTCACACAATTGCTTTCGATGACACAAAGGACCCAAATTTATACATAATGAACAATACTCCAAATGGGAGAGGAAGCTGTCATGTCGGACATTGAAATTGTATAGAGACTGTTTCCACGTGTGCCGGACATCAGATCATTTCCTTGTAGATCACGAACAAAGCATGTTTTCTCCCTGAATGCAACTTCCAGATCACCATCACAAAATTGACCGACTGAAAATAGATTGTAACCGAGGCCTTCAACATAATAAACACGACTAATTTCGATATTCCCACTGACATAGTCCCCATATCCCATAATTGTAGCGAAATGATCATTCCCGAATCTGACAGTACCAATGAACTTTGAGACAAAGTTTCTTAACAGTTTGAGATTGCCTGTCATGTGTCGGGAGCATCCGCTATCAACAATCCAGAGAACAATTTGCACCACCTGCATCACATAAAAGAGACGACGATGGTACAATGGTAAGGGTGGAACCCGAAGAAGTTGTGGGTTCCGTTGGGTTAGAAGCACACATATTAACAATTTTAGGAATCTATTTAAAGTTATGTGTTCTTTGTAACCAACGTTGCCAATTCCAACTAGATTTAGCCTTTTTCATTGTGAATTCGCTAAGTGATGGCATGTTCCTAGGGTTATTGTTCGCAACTAATGGGTGGACTACATTATTCTTAGAAACTACACAAGGCATAAGTCCTAGCACAGATTTAGAAAGATTAGTGGGCCTAGATTTCCTGCCTGATGTACGTTTCTTAAAACGAGTTAAAAGAGAATTCGCAACACATTTAGAATGATCACCAGATAACATACTCTTACGACAAAACACACATGAAGCATCAACATTTAAACGTTCATCATTCGTTACACAACGATTCGGATTACAATTTGCCAAATCAGAATCTAAATCTAGTGCAGGATGAGTATTATTCAAAGTCCTAGGGTGTTCTTCTACTTCAGAGACTTCTAGTGTCTCTCTTCTACGTTGCAAAATCCTATTCTTCCTTTTCATACGTTTACGCTTGGATCTGCTAACGCTAGGAGTGGCAACTATTCCTGTAGAAGTGGAAGGATCCATATTAGACTTATGAGTGTGTTGTTCTACATTGGTTATGTCTAATGAGTACATTCCTGGTGCAACTACTTTAGTGTTGACAGATTTTCCTTTTTCAAGTTCACGTATTTTCTCTTTCAACTCAATGATAATGTGCTTTTTATCTTGAATTTCACTTTCGAGCTTTCTGTTTGAATAGAGATAGTTATCTCGACTCTTTTGCCAATAGTCTGTAACTTCTTGCAATTCTGCAATTTCCTTTTCATATTTTGAAATTTGACTTTTTAATTCCTCATTTTCTTTTTGAAAGGATGTGGAAGTGTTAAGACTTTGCATTTTTAGTTCGAAATCAAGACTTTGGTTTTGACACCATTCAAGCTTTTTGTTGAGTTGAAAAATCTCATTAGAAAGTTTGTTTTGCACATCATCGTTGTGTTTTCGGAGATTCACATTTTCATCTTTTAATGTCTCAATTTGTTTAGACAACAACTCAATATCATCACAGTGATCATCAACAAGCATAGAAGTACCAGATTCATAAAGAGAATTCATAATCACAGAAATTATATCAGCACTAAGAACATGTTCCAAGAGTCGATCAGCTTCTTTTTGTAAAAATTGATTTCGACGTTTTTGGTTTAAAATCGCTTGTTCAGTTTCTTGAAACACATTCATCATAGATGAGACCTCTTTTTGAAGTTCCTGTTCCCAGCGGTTAGCACATAGACGCAAATGTCGAGCAATAGGTAAAAACTGTTTTTGAAACACTTCTCGTTTTTCTCTCTCATGAGGAGTAGTAATAGTGAAAACCGTTATTTGAGAGTTGCGTTCTATGGCTTCATCTAATCGTTCAATATCTTCCTTGAACGTGTCAAAATACTGAAGTACACGACAACGAGTAGGAAGAGGTTGAAGTTTGTTATCGTTTGGTAAAGGACCGTTTATTTGCACCACTGGTTTAACAGGAGCTACATAAGAAGTAACTTCTTAAGGTTTGAGAATGTACCATGGTTGTTCAGATTTTTCTTTTTGTGATGTAAAAATATCAGTTATTGGAGGCATTTTAGAGTAATCAAAAGGTTTATTGTATTTAACGTTTTCCATTTTTGATCGACTTTCTTCTTCAATTTCATATTCCTCTTCACAATCATATACAACAGTACGAACAACAGTATCTTCAAAGAGATGATCTGCACTATATAACTTTGGAATCTCATTGAGTGCTACACGTAAAAAACATGGTGATTCACTTCCAATTGCAAAGCCGTGACCATTGTTTGTTCGGTTTACTGAAAACTTTTGAATAGTAGTCACTGAATTACCAGTTTTATATACAACATTTTGAAATTCTTTAAGCTTATGTTCCAATTCAACAATCTCATCGACGTATGACTTAACTTTGTTTCTGGTTTTGCGTTTATGTTCCATGAACTCAGCTTGACAATTTGACAACTCCTTTTTAGTTTGTAAAATGACTGTATCAAGTTGTGCAATTTGTTTTTTGTGTTCAAACGCTTGTTTTTCCAGTTCAGAAGTTAAGTTATTTTTAGACTCCATAATTTTAGCAATTTGATATTCTAACTCTTTTTCGTGAAGAGAAGATTTTTGAAAAGCAGCTTCAAAGCCTTTTTCCCATTGAATCAGTTTTTCCGCGTTTGACAGTTGAAATTTATAGCACTCAGTATCCCTAGTTAATAATGCATTTCTCTCTTTCAATCTAGCATTAAGCTCTTGACATTTAATATTCTGAGATTGACTAGTCATAAGAAGGGACTGAATTTCTGAATCTGGACCATTCGAAGGATCAAAATGTTCAACGTGAGCATTGTTATCATTGACAGTTTCATTATCCGAATCATCAAATGTGACAACCGGGTTAATTTGATAATCATCAAATATAACTTTTGTGTCCATTTGAGTATTCGTGTGTGTAGATAACAATGAATCATTTTGAACTCCTTGTTCCTTGTAAGATGCAGATGCAGATGGGGAGGCAATTTCATGTATGAGGCATGAGTTAAGATCAGTTACCTGAGAAAGACCATCGGTGTCATAAACTGGGCCTGAGTCACTTATGTGGAGTTCATGCATGTTGGCCATCAGCATAACAGCAGCTTCCAGATCTTCCATGTCATCATCGGAATGTGCATTAGCCATGAAGCTGTTGTCATTGGCATTCGTATTGCTGCGGGCTTCATCTTTAAGAGCAAGGAGTAATGCCTGCTTGTGATACTTACTGCCTTGAGTTCTTGGTGATGGACATGCGGTTGCCAAGTGACCTATTCCATTGCAGTTATAGCATCTGATGACCGTATTCCCGATTCAGTATTCCCTGTGTCAACAATCTCTGCCTTTCTCTGAGGGACACCACCATTGTTCCTGAATCCACCATTGTTGTTAAACCGTTGTCCAGAATTGGAGTTACCTATATTACCACCCGATCCAAATCTACTACTGTTACGATTCTGAATTTCAACGCGACCATCGTGAATGATAGCTTGATTCCTTGTATTTGAAGATGAACGAAGACGATTGTTGGACTTGTTTGAGAATTTGCTGAAAGCCCGAGCAACGAGTGCAATTCCTTTGTTGAGACTGTTAAAGTCCTCATCATCATCGTCATCATTAGCATTATGTTGTGAAGACAAGGTGTCATTGTTGTCATATGAGGCAAATTGATTTGCAGGAGGGTGCGTTGTGGAATCATAAGATGAATACTGAGATGGGTTATTGAGATAAGCCTGTTCTGGATGATAAACATTGTGTTGTAATGGTGGGGCCGGAACATGTGATTGAGCAACAAGCGCCAAAGAGTTTGTAGGTGGGGGCTGTGAGTAGTTTCCTCTGAGATCGCGATCATTGTCAACTTCATGTTGATGATGTTTCAGATAGTCATACAACAAACCATATGGTGTTTCATGAAGGTTTCTTGCTTGTCGAACAAATGTCACATACTTCTGCCAATCAGGACCGAGACATCCTAAGAACTTCGTGTTGATAGCAATCTTTGGTAAGATGATATTGTGTCTGTCGAGGTCATTAACGATGTTCGTGAAGCGGTGATAGTATGACTCAAGTGATTCTATTGGCTCAATCATGAAATGTGTGTATTCCATGTAAAGTTTTGAATCCATGTCCTCCTGATTCAACTGAGTTCCTTCCATTAGAAGATGAACATGTTCCCACATAGCCTTAGCCGTTTTCTGAGCATCAACACTGCGAAAGATCGGATTAGGTATGCCTTGAAGAATGTAAATCATGGCATATTCATTTGCTTCTTTGTGAAGTAATTGTTCAGAAGTAAGTTGAGCATCAGTAAGAGGTCTGTGTGAGTCCGGT
Organism: Artemisia annua; assembly: GCA_014162995.1. Taxonomy (NCBI): domain Eukaryota; kingdom Viridiplantae; phylum Streptophyta; class Magnoliopsida; order Asterales; family Asteraceae; genus Artemisia; species Artemisia annua. The sequence continues at coordinate 189,525 of LBNU01015587.1, forward strand.
ATGGGTGGATCAGCATTAGGATTACCAGGGACAAGGTTAGTCGGTGTTACAAATGGAACTTCATTGATAACTTGTCTCATGTATTTGCCATGTGGTTTCTTGAGTTCAAGAAATCTTAGGAATCGACTTGACCACTGAACATAATTACCGGGTGTGAGCATAGGTGGTGTGTCAAGTGAACCTGCTTCATGTCTTGGTTGTTGAGTAGTGATTACTTCACACATTTGGTCAAACCAATGAGTTTGTTTCGACGGTTGAGTGATTTGTTGCATTGGAAATGGTGGAGATTGAGGCAGTTGTTGATGTTGATGCATCATGACATGTTGTTGAGAGACCATTTGATTATATGGATATGATTGTTGAGGTTGTTTTTGTTGATATTGTTGTTGTTGTTGACGAAACAATTGTGTTTGATGATAGGGTTGCTGATGATGAAAGTTGTAGTACGGTGGTTGAGACATGATGAAAGACTTGTGTGTAAATGGATCTTGTAGAAGGTATAAGTGTTATGCCAAGCCTTGAAAACTTTCCCAAGTGTGTTCTCGAAACTTTTTTTGAAGAATATCTCGAAAAACAGTCAAAGTCCAAAGTTCTCGATAAATTACCAAAGTTCTCGAAAATTTACAAAAGTTCTCGAAAAAATACAATTATCGAGAAAAATGTTAAGAATTTTCAAAATCTTTGAGTTTTGTGAGTTTAGCAAAGTTCTCGAAAATTATGAAAAGATTTCAAAAGTTTTTCAAAGATCTCGAAAATCAGAAGATTTCGAAACTTCAGAAAAGATCTCGAAAATGTTCATTTTTTTCGAAAATATTGCAACAATTATCGAGATTATACAAGCTCGATAATATCCAACGAGTCGTAGTGTTTTCTTTCTTATACAAGAGATAAAAGCACTTAGTAAGCAACGGAAACACCTTAGGAGCAAAGAGCAAAGATCTCGAAAGTTTAGGGTCTAAGGATTTCGAAAACTTGTCAAAACTAGGCAAATTTTTGTTTTTGTAAAAAGCAAGCCAAAACCACGTTTTTAATCCAAGATTCTTGTACAACTAACCTTAAAATGATGAAATCTTAAAGAAAGTTGCAAACTTTAACAACTTTTCAAAAATTTGAAAATTTTCGAAAAATTGTACAAAAGTACGAATCTAAAAGTTTTTGAGAAATTTTGAAACTTTGTTGGTTGTTTGAGTTTGTAACACAAGTTTTGATGAAAAAGATGTGATAAAAACACGAAACAAACAAGAAAGTAACAAACTTTATAAAAAAATAACGACTACAAAAGAGGTTTAAGGTTCGTTAGCTACAAAAATAAAAGTTACACCTTCTTCTAGCGATTGATACCACTTGTTAGGTCACCATATTGTAAACACAAGTATTGATTTGATAGAAATAAGATGACAATTAGAGTTTGGTTGATTAGATCAAATATGAGGAATAAAAGTGCAAGAGTTTCCTTATGTAAATGAAATAACCAACAAGAAATAGGATTACATGAGTGTCCTATTTATAGGAGAAGAGCTAGGGCAACACTTCCCTATTCCTTCCTTTCTTAAACGTGTGGGCTTAAGGCCCATTGGACGTGTAATGGACTTTACACGTTTTACATGATAAGTAAAGTATTCTAGCAACCTATTAAAAATACTGAAATAACCGAGACTTGATTAAACGTTGATAAATTTAGGTCCTAACAAAGACCTTTCTTAAACACCGCTGATGCCATGATCAAAGTCAAAGGCAGAGAACTTAATCTTGGAGTAGGAGAAGATAGAATCACCTTCTTAATCGATAAAGCAATGAAATATCCGAATTCCAGTGATGACACATGCTATAACATCGATGTAATTGATGAAGTCACTGAAGAAGAATTGGATGCATTACTTGACGATTCGAAACCCTTCATGACTACTTCCAAAAAGATCAGTGAAACAGATTCTGATAAAGAATTTGAGGAATTCATGGAAGTAAAATTCGAAGAAGAAGAAGAAGAGAAAGACGAGAAATTTGTAGATATCACTAAAAAAGATCAAATGAAAATCAAATCATCTCTGGAAGAACCACCCACTGATTTGAAACTCAAACCTCTTCCCAATAATCTCGAATACGCCTACTTAGAAGAAAATTCACTTCTTCTAGTAGCCATATCGTCGTTGCTCGAAAAAAAAAAGAAAGACTCGTTTCTGTTCTTAAGAAGCATAAACGCGCTTTTGCGTGGAAAACTTATGATATCCCAGGAATTAGCCCAGATTTTTGCAAACACAAAATCAATTGTGAAGAAGGTACTAGACCCGTTGTAGAAAGACGAGAATTATTTATCAAACTTCTTCTTCGACTCAACCACAATATGAAAGAAGTGGTTAAAAAGGAAATCATCAAACTTCTTGACGTAGGAATTATTTATCCTATCGAGGATAGTCCATGGGTGAGCCCGGTTCATTGTGTTCTAAAGAAAGGAGGAATGACCGTAGTGACCAATGAAAGGAATGAATTAGTTCCTACTAGAACTGTCACTAAATGGCGAGTATGTATTGATTACAGAAAACTTAACAAAGCCACCAGGAAAGATCACTTTCCTCTACCATTCATGGATCAGATACTCGAAAGATTAGCAGGGAACAAATACTTTTGCTTCCTTGATGGTTTTTCGGGATATTTCCAAATTCCTATCGATCCAGCCGATCAAGAGAAAACTACATTTACATGTCCTTTTGGAACCTACGCTTACCGGCGTATGCCCTTTGGTCTATGTAATGCACCTGCAACTTTTCAAAGGTGTGTGATCGCAATATTCCAAGACATGCTTGAGACATCTATGGAAGTTTTCATGGATGACTTTTCCGTTTTTGGTGATTCTTTTGAAACTTGTCTTTCCAATCTCGATAAAATGCTTGAGAGATGTGAAGCTGCACATCTAGTTCTTAATTGGGAAAAATGTCATTTCATGGTGACTGAAGGAATTGTGTTAGGACACAAAATATCAAGTTCAGGAATGGAAGTAGACAAAGCAAAAATAGATGTTATCACCAAATTACCACCACCAACTAACGTTAAAGCCGTTAGATGTTTTCTAGGACATGCCGGTTTTTACCGCCGTTTTATCAAAGATTTTTCAAAAATATCGCGTCCTATGACTAAACTTTTAGAAAAGGATTTTTTATTTGATTTCAATGCAGACTGCATTAAAGCTTTCGAAACATTGAAAAGTCAATTGACTAGTGCCCCGATTATGGTTGTACCTAATTGATCACTACCATTTGAACTCATGTGTGATGCAAGCGATTTCGCTAATGGAGCTGTTTTAGGACAACGTGAAGGAAAACATTTTCGTCCTATATACTTCGCTAGTAAAACACTCAACAATGCTCAACAAAATTATACGGTTACGGAAAAGGAATTATTAGCCGTAGTTTTTGCATTCGACAAATTCAGATCTTATCTCGTGCTTTCAAAAACGATAGTTTTTACAGATCATTCCACACTCAAATATCTGTTTACCAAACTGTAGGACCTTGGATACAACTTATTTCACAACTTATCTTGCTTATTCTAGAGAGAGAGTAGAGAGAGAGAGAGTGGAGAACATCATGTGAAGATATGAACTATGTGTGTTATTCAAATGATGAACCTCAACCTTCAAATGAAGGCTTACATAACATTATATAGCTATGAAGTCTTGACCTTACAACTTATACATATTTGGCCCTTCGACTTCTTTCTATTTGAACTAATGGACTTATAACTCTTGAAACGTTTTCTAACGCAACCTATTACATGATTTAAGACTTTAATGACCGACACTTTAATTTATAAAAATACAACGCTAACAATCTCCCCCTAAGTGTTGGTCATTGAAGGTTGCGTGACGTCTTCATCTTTGTCTTTAAACTTTAACAATTTTTGCTCTTGACGTCTTTAGAAAACATTAGATAAGTTATAGTTCTTTGTTCATCGTTCTTTGTTCCTTCATGCTTTTTGATCTTTATAATATGACTTTTCTTTGTTCTTTGTTGTTGTGATCGTTCATCTGCCTTTTGTCACTGTTTCGTCTATGTAGGTTGATCGCCTTTCCAACATGCTCATACATCTTTAGTCTTTGCCATACGTACATTTGTTGTCGCTGTTCTTTCACATTGATCTTTATCACTTTACTTTGTAGATTCTTCTTTTTGGCGTAGAATCTTTCTTTGACTGTTGCTTTCCTTTGATCTTAGTGAGAACTTTCCATTGACTTTGAGATGTATGTATGAGCATGTGGAAACTAGTGTGGTGGTTGTACCTGCATAAAACAGTTAGCAATAAAACATCCGGTACTTACAGGTTCGGAATTAGAGATCGTCAACAGCATATTGTGAAGACTTTCTCCAACCCTTACCATGGCCGTTCCTAATCGGATACCCTCGAAAGAGCTTACACAGACATACCGAAGTACACCCACGATTAGGTGAGTCGCTGGAGATCACCCCACGACTGTAGACCGTTTGGAATCCACCG